>CM057451.1:235535000-235740000 GCA_016271365.2 Neoceratodus forsteri
AGAAGAACCCTCTGAATCAAAGGAAAGGGTGGGAAACCGTAGCGGAACCTGCCTGTCCAAGAGAGGGACAACACGTCTCACCAGAAAACACCAGGCCCTGGATCTGGCAAGCAGAAATTGGGCAGTTTTGCGTTGTATGGGGGCGCGAATAGATCTAAGTCTGGTGTCCCACATCTGTTGAACAGGTCCTCCACCACCTCCTGCAGCAGTTCCCATTCATGAGCCTGGGCCTGTGACCAGCTCAGACGATCTGCAACGGTGTTGTCTATGCCAGGAACACGCACTGCGGTAATTGCAGTGCCGCGCTGCAGAACCCAGTTCCAGACCCTCTTTGCTTCTCTGCAAAGTGGGCAGGAGTGAGTGCCTCCTTGTTTGTTGATGTACTACACCACCGAGGTGTTGTCCATCTGCTCCAACACCTGGCCTGGTGGTATTTCTGACTGTAGTGCTTGTAAGGCATACAGAACCACCCTCATCTCCAGAATACTGATGTGGAGGTGAGCTTCCAGAGGTGACCAGGCTCCCTGGGTCCTGATACTGTCCAGGTGAGCTCCTCAGCCGGACTCTGAAGTGTCCATGGTGAGGGTCAGAGTTGGAGCAGGCGCCACGAAGGGGACTCCCTTGGAAAGATATCCCAGGATAAGCCACCACTGCAAGTCCTGAATGACTTGCTTTGTGACCCTGACTAGCTGATCCAAGTGATCTCGTCTCTGGTCCCATTGTGCCCTGAGCGTCCACTGAGTAACCCTCAAATGGAGGCAGGCTAAGGGGACTGTGGAGATGGCCGCCGCCATGTGTCCGAGCAGACGAAACATAGTCCTCGCAGGAACCAGTGTCTTCATCATGATGTCCCGTATTAGAGATCAGATGTGTTCCACCTTGTCCTCAGGCAGGAAGACACTCCCCTGGCTGGTATCCAGTATCACCCCGATGAACTGCAATCTTTGTGAGGGGACGAGGGGTGACTTCTCTTGATTGATAGTGATACCTAGCAATCCGAACAGGGAACAAGTATCCTGAATGGCTGTCACCAGTGCCTCTCGAGATGGGGCAATGAGAAGCCAGTTATCCAGATACGGGAACACATAGTGGCCCTGTCTTCTTAGGGCCGCTGCCACGACAGCCAAGCATTTGGTGAACACACGCGGCGCTAAGGAAAGGCCAAACAGAAGTGCTCGGAACTGGTAATGGCATCCTAGGAACACGAAGTGCAGCAATTTCTGGTGTGTTCAAGTGATCGGAAGATACGCGTCCTGCATGTCCAGACACACTAGCCATGCACCTTGTTTTAGCACAGGGATGAGACCCTGAAGGGTAACCATGCAGAAGCATTTGTACAGAACAAATGTGTTGAGGTCGCTGAGGTCCAGGATTGGGCGCATGTCCCGTTTTCTTTGGCACCAGGAAGAAGTGGGAATAATATCCCCTTTCTCTCTGGTCTTCTGAGACAATCTCGATTGCATCCTTGTCCAGGAGTGCTAAGCTCTCCTGCTGGATGAGCAGGGCATGCTGACCCGAATACCGGGAGTGCAGAGGAGGTCTTGATGGTGGGCAGTCGAGGAACTCGATAGAGTGCCCTCGACCTATCATTTGTAGGACCCACCAGTCAGAGGTTATCCTCTGCCACCCTGACAGGTGGTAGGCGCCACGACCCCGGACCCTACCTTCCCTTGGATCTAGAGATGGGGCAGGGGCCGGGAGGGAGTCATGCTGTGGCGGTGTTAGCTCCGGCACGCTGGGCAGACTTTTGATTCCACTGACCCTGACCTCCGGAGTACTTAGGTTGGTTTTTCCTACCAAAGTTGTCCCTGGGGTGCTGGCCAGAATGAGGCTGTGCTCTGTGTTGCTGGCCGAGAAGGCGGTTCTGGCCCCTACAAAAGGAGCCAGATTTAGGTCTATACATGGCCTGCACTGTACTAACAGCCTTCCCGGCGTCTTGCAGTTTCGTGATAACTCTCTTGGAGTCTTCACCAAACAATACCAAGCCATTGTATGGGACATCCAGAATGCCCTTCTGGACATCTGGGGTGAACCCGGAGACCCTCAACCATGAGTGTCTCTGGAGGCAAACGCCCATAGCGGCTCCCCTAGCAGCTGAGTCTGCCGAGTAACAGGTGACTCGGAGGACTTGAGTCCCAACATCCGAACCTGTGCGAAGGAGGTTCAGTAACTCTTCCTTCTTTTCACCATCTGGAAAGTCCTTTAACAGGTCCTGACCCTAGTCCCACAGTGCATTCTGAAATTGCACCATGTGCGTAAGATAATCGAGGGACCTGATGGTGCATACTCCTACCCAGTGAATCCAACAGTTTGGATCCCTGGTCCGCTGGTTGGGTACTGAGACGCTGAGGCCTTTGTGATTGGTCGTGAGAGGCCGTAATGACCAAAGAATCGGCCAATGGATGCTGAGCCAAATACCGGTCCTTCAGCGGAGCCCTTTAGAGGCGGTCTGCTTTCTTGGGGACTACTGGGGTGGAATAGGGACACTTCTATGCAGCTTTCGTGGCATCCTGAAAGGTATCCACCAACGGTGAAACCACCACAGGCTTGGGATCTTTCTGCCTAAGGTACCTCGTTAGGCGCTGCCGCTCGAGGTCCAAGTCCTCTGTCTCCCACCCCATATTCTCCTGAATGTGCCTCATTATGTCAGCAAATAAGGGGTCATCAGGCGGTGACCTGGGAAGGTCCCAGGGGTCTGGAGAAGGGAGGCTAATTGAAGAAGGCGACCTAGAGGTGTCTGGGCGTGAATCCCCTGATGAAGAGTATGGTCTCCATCTGGGTCATTTAGGTCTGCTGTGGTCACTAGGGGACCCTGAAAGAGTCCTGGAAGGACATGGTCTCTTGGCCCCTCACCCTCTCTCCTTTGATCTGACCCTTGGTGGTGGGGTATAATCCCTGGGTTCAGGGGGTACTACTTATTCTGGTTCCTTAGGAAGAAGAACCACTTGAGGAAGCTTTGTGGGCACCATGTCCTTTTTAATAGTGCCCCACCAAAAGGTAAAGAGGTCTTTAACCTCTTGAATATTAAGGCCAGAAGACGGGACTGGTGTTGGCTCCAGAGGCAATCCAGCGTCCTTGATATCCCCCGACGTCTGGTCGTCGGTAGCTTGGGTTCCGATGTCCTCCTCCAACATCCCCTGGTGACAGGTCTCAGCAGGTGGGGGTGGAGTTGGGTCCTTCGTGCGCTTAGCGGGTGCTGGGTTAGATGTCCACTTAAGGGACGTCAGCTCTGTCATCTGCCTCGGGGGAGGTGGGGGGTTCCAAGCCCCGCGAAGGTTTGGAGACCAAACGTTGGTCGGTGTCCCGGCACCAGTCTGATGCCTCGGCGGCCGGTTTTGTAGCTGATTTAGTGTGGTGCTTCTGGCAGTCCGAAGCCTCAGACCTGGCAGTGAAACCAGATGACCGGCCGTTTTTTGGCTTGGTCTTCAAGGGTTGAAGAGAGACCAAGCTAGAGCCCCCCCCAACGTCTGGACCTTCACCGGAGGGGCCTGAGACTGGGCCCGGGAGGGAGATCTCTCTAACCAGGTGGAACTGTAGCTGGCCCTGGCCCAGGAGTCTGAGGCCCGACTGGGGGATCGATTCCTATCCTTGTCCCGGTGCTTTTCTCTGTGTTTCCCCAACTTGTGGGAGGGTTCCCCTCTGGAGGAAGGATCTTTTCCCATGGTCTTCAATTTCTCTTCCAAAAGATACTCTCAAGTGCTTTCTGGCAGCAGATCCTGGTCCCTGCTATTAAACTGCTGGCAGATGGAGCAGGCCTTGGTGTCGTGGTCTGGGCCTAGACACCTCACACAGGCCGAATGGCTGTCCTTGAAAGGAATCTGCTTGCCGGAGGTACACTTAGAGGGGTGTCCTGCTGTAGAACGAGTCAGGGAAGAAGACATATGGGTCACTAAATCGAATTTCTGAAAAAATTAAAGTTCTGGCATCGTTCGTATACTAGAGGAGTCCGTGAAGCCGATGCAGGCGAATCGACGATGGGAAAAGAACTGAGGGATGCTGGGGGATGGCCTCTTTTATGTGACATCAGGGTCGGAGGCGACGTCGGGGGCGGTTCCCCACTGGGTATTGCTAGCTAGAATTTTTCTGTGGGGTCCTGGCACCTGCCAGCTTCAGTCCTTACTGTGTAACCTGCTGCAAGAGCTATATCTCGAAGTAAGATCAAGCAGATCTTGATGGTGATGAGCGAATACAAAGGTAGTCAGTGCAGTGCACGCAGAACCAGCGTGATGTGGTCACTCCATGAGGAGCCGCTACCATCTGGGCCACAGCATTCTGCACCAGCTACTGTTGTGGCTTTAGACCTTCAGATAGCCTTAAGCCACTGCCACAAGTCTCAGGAGACACATGAATGTTCTGGTTGGGATGTAATGACTGCTGTATACCAGTTGTGCTTGAGCCATGAGATGTTCTGCCCTATCCAGGGATAGAAATGCTCAGCCCTATTGTGTGTCCAGGACAGCACCTACGTACTGCAGTCTTTGTCAAGGGGTCAGAACTGACTTTGGCACATTCACTGTAACCCCCAGGTCTTTCATCAATTGCCTTATTTGGGACAGAGCATGCAAGAGTTGGTTCCTTGTACTGGCTTTCAATAGTCAATCGTCCAGGTATGGGAAGACATTAAGACCTTCCCTACAAAGGGCTGCTGCCACCACTGCTAAGCATCTGATAAAGACCTGTGGTGCAAAAGGCAAGCTAATGGAAAATACTCTGCACGGGAAGTGCTCCCCTTCCAGGACAAATCTCAGATATTACCAGTGTTGCTGTCTGATCTTGATATGAAGGTATGCAGCCTTTATCCAGGGAGCAAATCCAGTCCTTGAACCGCAGCGGGGGAATCAGATTTTCCAGCAAGACCATGCAAAACGTCTTGTATTCTATGTAGAAGTTTAGGTCTCTCAGATCTAAGACAGGCCTGAGATCTCCTGTCTATCTGGGGACCAGGAAGCACCTGGAGTAGAACCCTTTGTTCTTCTGTCGAGACGGCACATGTCCCATTACACGTTTGTACAGCAAAGCCTGTACCTCTTCTTTCAGAAAGGGACAAATTTTCCAGAGGTTAAGTTGAAAGAGGTGGAGGATGCTCATGGTGGTGGTGGGGGATTCTAATAACTCCAGAGCATATCCTTTTGCAATTACCTTCAGGACCCATTCGTCTGTTGTAGTCTCCCTCCATTATGTCAGATAATTGGAGAAGCAGCCCCCTACCACCACCTCTTGAGGCTCCAGTGGTGTTGGGGGAAGACAACACTAGTCATGCTTAGCCAGTGGGGGCACAGCCTCTGGCTTTGGAATGGACTCCCGGGGGAGGGGAGCTGGCAAGGCTCCTCCACCCTTACCTCAGGCTTCTTGACAGTAAAGTCAATGGCCACCTCTGGCAGCAGGGTGATAAAAGAATCATTTACACCGACCTCTATCAGGCATGGGATACAAGGATCTGTCTGACCTTAAAATCATTTTAGAGACTAGAAAGGCCTGTTAATGCCTCTTCCACATCACAGCCAAACAGTTTGGTGCCTCTAAAGGGAGCATTCAGAACTGTATGTTGCACATCAGTTGCAAACTCAGCCACTCTAAGCCAAGAATGCCTTCTCATGCAAATACCACCGGCCGCTGCCCTGGCAGATGCATCCGAAACATCATATGCTGAGCGTAGCAAATGTCTATCCACCTCAGCTCCAGCATTCAGATTTTTAAGCAACTCATTCTTGGCATTTCCTTCTGGAGGATCTTGACCTGCAGCTTTGGAAGCCTTCCACAGGCTATTTAGATACTTGACCATGAGGACCTGGTAGTTCGCAATATAAAGGCCTAGTGAGGCAGAGGCATATGTTCACTTGTCTATTACATCAAGCCGCCTGGATTCCTTATCAGGGGGCAGGGTGCTCATGTGTTTTGGTGCCCTGGATCTATCATGGGCAGCCATAATAAAGAAAGAATGTGTTTCAGGATTGCTGGTATAATAAGGCTTGGTAGCACATAGATACACACAGACACTGTCAGCAGATAAGGGCCTATGGCCCACCCAGTCTGCCCATTTGAGCTTTTAAGTCCCCTTTATATTTTTCTAGAAGTCTGTTGCCCCTCACCACCCCCGCCCTCCAGAATTCCCTTATATCTATTCCATGCATTCTTAAATCCTGCGACTGTTTCAGCCCTCACCACTTCCTCTGGCAGGGTGTTCCACTTGTCCACCACCCGTTCTGTGAAGAAATTCTTCCTCATGTTTCCTCTGAATCGTCCTCCCTCCAACTTCATCCCATGGCCTCTAGTCCTGGAACATCTTTTTCGCTTAAAAATAGTGTATTCCTGCACCCTGTTCCTCCCTGTAAGATACTTGTATGTATCATATCCCCTCTCTCCTGCCTCTTCTCCAGGAAGTACACAGTCAAGTCCTTTAGCCTGTCCTCACAGGACTTGTGATGCAATCCCTGTACTATCTTTGTTACCCTCCTCTGAACCTTCTCTACCCTGTCTATGTATTTGCGTAGGTAAGGTCTTCAGAACTGCACACTGTACTCCAGGTGGGGCCTCATTAGTGTCTTGTATACTGGAATTATGACCTCCCTTTTCCTGCTGGTGATGTCCCTACCTATGCATCCCAGCATCCTATCTGCTTTACCTGCTGCCTTGTCACACTGTTTCCCTACCTTGAGGTCCTCTAAGATAATAACCCCAAGTTCCCTTTCCTGCTTGGTGCATTCTATATCCTCCCCCCCCCCCAGCTGATATGTTGTTCCAGGGTTTTTGTGCCCCATATGCATTATCTTGCACTTCTTTGCATTGAATTTTAACTGCCAAACCCTTGACCATTCTTTAAGCTTCTGCAGGTCCCTTCTCATTCTGTTTACACTCTCCGGCATGTCCATTCTGCTACAGAGCTTTGCTTCATCAACGAAGAAGGAAATTCTGCCTTCTAGGTCCTACGCAATGTCACTGATGAAGATGCTGAATAGGAGCGGTCCCAGCACTGATCCCTGTGGTACCCCACTGGTCACTCTTCTCTCTGTGGAGTGACAGCCATTTACCACCACCCTTTGTGTCCTGCCACCCAGCCAATTACCCACCCACCACACTACTGTCCTGCCCACTCTCATATTCCCCAGTTTGTTTAATAGCCTTCTATGTTGTAGAGTGTCAAAAGCCTTGCTGAAGTCCAGATAGGCTACGCTCACTGACCTCCCCTGATCCACCTCAGTTGTCACCCAGTTGAAAAATTCAACGAGGTTGGTCTGGTATGACCTCCCCCCAGGTGAAACCATGCTGCCTCGGGTCCTGTAGTCCTGTGGCAACCAGATGTTCCACCAATCTCTCCTTCAGTAGTGCTTCCATGATCTTCCCCACTACCAAGGTCAGGCTGACTGCTCTGCAGTTCCCCACTTCCTCTTTCTTCCCACTTTTGCGTAATGGGACTACATCTGCTGTCCTTCAGTCTTTTGGTACCTCCCTTGTTTCCAGTGATTGGCTAAACTGGATTTCCAGAAGTTCAGCCACCACCTCTCTAAGTTCCTTTAGGACCCTGCGGTGCACCCCATCTAGCCCCCATTGCTTTATTGATTCTTTTCCCTTCCAGTTCCTTTAGGATCCTTTCCCATGTAAAGGGGCTTGTGTCCATTTCTGTGCCATTCCCACGCCTTGTACTCTCTTCAGGCCCATTACCCCTCCACTTCCTCAGTAAAGACTAAGCAGAAATATCTGTTCAGTATGTCAGATTTACTGTTGTCATCCTCCATGTGGCCCCCGGTCCTCCCTCTTCAGCATCACTATCCTTCCCTTTGCTCTTCTTTTTTCACTTATGTACCTGTAAAAGGTTTTGTCTCCTCTACCCACAGATTTTGCGATGCACTCTTTTGTCTGAGCTTTGGCTTCCCTTACTGACCTCCCTGCTTCCCTTTGCTTCTCCTGGTACTTCTCCCCATCCCCTTCTGCCTGTACATTTTTGTATTGCCTGAAAGCAATCTTTTTGGCTTTCACTTTCTCCGCTACCTCCTTGGAAAACCATAATGGCCCCCTCTTCCTTTTCCCCTTGCTAACCTGCTTAATGAATAATTCTGTTGCTCTTGTAATCCCTGTTTTAAATACTGCTCAATGTTCCTCCACCTGATTCCCTTCCCATTCCCATTAGTGCCTCTTTCAAGCATCTCCCCATTTTCCCCAAAGTCTGCCCTCCTAAACTCCAGGATACGTGTTTTTTGTGCGGCTTGGTTCTGCTCCTTCTGTGATTTCAAACCACAATGACCAGTGGTCACTGTTCCCCAGGTGCCCCACACTGTTACCCCTATCACACTGTCCCAGTTTGTGAGCATGAGGTCCAGTATTGCCTTCTGCCGAGTTGGTTCCATGACCAGTTGCTTAAGGAATGCACCTTGAAGGGAGTCCAGGATAAATCTGTTCCTGACTGATGCTGCTGCTGGTAGGCTCCAGTCCACGTCTGGAATACTGAAGTCTCCAACCAGCACCACCTCCCCTTTGTCTGCCATCCTTTGGATTGCTAGCATCAACTCCCTAGCTGTTTCTTTCTCCTGGGCTGGTGGTCTGTAGACCACCCCTGAATGGAAGGCTGACCCCATTTTCCCTTCCAACTTAACGCACAGTATCTCTCCCCTATTTTGTTCCTCCTGGCTCTCTGTGGCCTTTATGCTATCTTTCACATAAAGTGCCACTCCTCTTCCCTTTCTGCCTGCCCTGTCTCTTCTGAATATGTTGTAACCGGGTATGGCAATCTCCCAGTCATGGTTAGCATTACACCAGGTCTCTGTGATGGCCACAATGTCCAGGTTCGACTGTACCACGACAGACTCCAGATCCTCCATCTTGTTGCTAAGGCTCCTGGCATTAGCACACATGGCTTTCCATGATGTGAACTTCCTGGACTGTTTAGCTGATCTACTCCAGCCCCCTCCCTGGTTGTCCTTTATCCCTGGTTCTCCCTGCTGTCTGCCCTTCTGTTTAACTTTGCCCCCCTTTCTGCCTACCCACCCCTTGGGTGCTTATCTCAATCTTTTGCACACTGCTTTGTAGAAATATCCCATCCTTCTGTTCACTGGTTCCACTGCTAGCTGTGGGGGGTGGGCACTTAGGTACCCTCCTTACTGGCCTGCCACCCCCCTTAACTAGTTTAAATGCTTGTCCATGTAGCATTTAAACTTATCACTGAGTGCTTGGATTCCCCTCCAGGACAGATGCAGGCCATCAAGCTTGAACAAGCCCCCATCCTTCCAGGTGGGTCCCCAGTCACCAATTAATCCAAACCCTTCCTTGCAACACCAGTTCTTCAACCATGAGTTAAAGTTCCTGGTGCATGCTCCCCTACATTCTCCCATGCCTCTCACAGGTAGTACTTCAGAGACGTTGACATAAGTAGCTACTTGCTTGAGACCCCTCTCCAATTTCCTAAACTCTTCCTAAACTTCCTTAGGCTCCCCATTTGCCAGGTTATTAGTACCTAAGTGGATAATGACATCCAGCTCACCCTCCTGTCTTGCCTTTGCAGTGATCCCCAGGATCTTCCTCCCATCCCTCCATGCTGTGGCACCTGGTACGCACCTCACCTCCCTGTCCTCCTCCTCCTGTGCTCCTAGCAGGATTCCTCTTACGACAGAGTCCCCCACCAGGATTCACTTACTCCTCCTCTGGGGTCCACTGCTCTCCCCACTGAGGTCACCTCCTTGGCTTGACCTCCACATCCTTCCCTTCCACTTCTCTAGGTACCTCTGTTTGGTTGTCCCCATTTGCCAGTGCGGCATACAAGTTCTGGAGTGGAACAGGATTTGGGATGTGCCTCTGCCTGACTGCCCTAACCCTCCCCGAGCCCACCGTCATCCACACGCTCCTCGTTCTTGGCATCCTTTGAGGCAATGGCATTGGACTGGGTGGTCTCTGGATAGGGGTGAAGCGAAGGTATTCCTGACCCAGTTTACTTCTGCTCTGAGTCTGGCTACCTCATCCCACAATCCAGAGAGATGCCTGCCGACAGGGCAGCACCTCAGTGTCCAGAAGGTTTGTCTGAATATGGCTGCCCTGCATCCACTGCACTGCACCACTCCCCACATTATACTGCACTTCTACTGCTATTCCAGTAGTTGTCTGTTACTGAAGCTCTCCTTCTAGTTCCCTCTTTAGTAATTTACTGTCCTGAAAATCCTGCCACCGATCCTAAGATACTTTTTTTTTTAAAGAAGGGAAGCAACAACCAAAAAAATGAGTCAAAATACTTGTTGTGCCAAGAGCAGGCTTCCTCCCCCTTATGCACCTCCTACACCACAACCCCTGCTATTACCTGTGCTTGGTTCCTGTCAATCAGATTTAACAGGGCATATAATTAAGATTGGTGGTGGGGGGAGGTAAGGTGGGCGAAATCTGCAGCAAGTAAAGACAGCAAAGGAAAACAGCACCACTAAAAGCACACCAAACTAGGTTTCAAATTTCCAACAGCCCCAAAACAATTCTACATAAAGACAGCAAAGAAATAACAGTATCACTAAAAGCCCACAAATCTAGGTTTAAAACAAAAACAACAATGAGCAGTTACTGCACTGAGATGAATGTGGATCCTTCCCCTTCTCGCCTCTTCTGGGAAACCAAAAATCAACCTGCTACCTCAAATTTGACCTAGCCCCACTTCCAGTTAGTATAAAGCTGAGGTCAGACAATTAGCACCCATCCCCCAACTACAGGGCAAGACAGGCAGGACAAGACAAAATTTGCAGCAAGTAAAGACAGCAAAGGAAAACAGCACCACTAAAAGCACACCAAACTAGCAGGAGCAAGGTACTGCTTGTCAGTCTTTCTGGGTACAGCTAGTATTGAATTTGGCCTGTACCATACAGCAAATGTGACATCCTCCAATGCAGGGTAAATTGGAGGAACGATGATGGATGTACAGTACAGTGCCTCCAAAGAGTCCATCAAATTCTTTTTAGTGGAATCCTCATCTTCCACAAGAAATCCCACTGCATTCTGTATTTGTTGCATCATAGTTTGGAAGGAAGGAAGGGTCTTCAAGAGGAGATCTGGAGTATACACCACAGAATCCTTGTTATAAGAAGATACTGTGGAGTTAGAATATGAAGCATAATGCTCTTCTCACAACCTTCCTCCTCTTCATAATCTTCCTCCATTATGAGATCTGGATTATATTCTTCCTCCTCTTCAGCGTCCCTGTCAACAGTGGGAATTGAAGACCTTGTTGGTGACGCCATTGGCCACTGCTCAGAAGGTACTTGCTGTGTACTGGCCAATGATGTTGACGGGGCCTGCAATGCAGGAACCCCACTCCATGATAGCACAGGCTCCATAGGAAAGCCTGGATGTATATGCTGTATCATATCTGAAAATTACGCCAGCACTACCTGCAAGTCAATAAGGCCCTGGCCAAGGGCTATGATAGCTGTAGTCAGCGATGGACCTGGACCCATCAACGGCGACATGCCATCCATAGTAGGTACAATAACACTTAAGCCAAACCCTGACCTTAGTGTCTGGTCAACGGTCGGGGGAGGGTGTCACCATCACCAGGGCGGTCTATGTCGATGTAAATAAAGGACCTGCAGGCCGCAATGGTGACCTAGACCTTGCTAGGGAAGCAGATCTGTCCTTATGTTTCTATCCTGATGCCGAGTGGTCTTTTTCACAGTCTTTCGACTTCGATGACCGCAAATCATGGGGCTGGTGACGTCGCTTTCTCACCTTGGGCTGTTTCCATGGCCGCTAGAGTATTTTTCTAATAAACACTTTCCGAGTGCCTTTCTTCTGCATTGCCTGGTTGCTTGATCGAAGCCCTGGCAAATCTCACAAAGTCCTGAGGCCGTGAGAGAGGCCCAAACAACAAATACACACTTTGTGTGTGTCATCCTTATAAATTCTTTCTCTCCACTCACACTACTGGATAGGGATGGGCGGATAATCGTTCCCATAAAAAAATCCGATCGGATAGCTTGATTTTTCATGCAAACCAATCCGATCGGATTTTTTTTCCATGTCAGCATGGAACAACACTTTCTACATTTAATACTTAATGCCCTAATTGCAAGTTCTGTTTTTTGCCAATTAACAACAGATGCAAGTTGCAAGGTGTATAGGTGCAAAGTGATTAACTTGTCTCATTAAATGCGTGTGAACCTGTTAGTTTTATCTCAAAATTATCTCAACAACTAATAGACCAACAGTGCACGCAGATGCGAGGTGATAGTTGTGGTGCGCGAGTCTCCGAATTGTGACTGCATTCAACTATACTAGAAATGTCACACAAAAGTTTGGTACGGGCATATTTTACATTGGACGGAGACTCCGACTCTAAGGCTAGGTGTACTCTGTGCCACAATCCCACGTTCATAAGCAGGGGGTTTTCAGTTCGTAGCTTCGAGACTTCAGGACTCTTAAATCATTTGCAAAACAAGCACAGGTCTGAGTATGCTGATTTGCAAGGGGAAAAAGCTCGTAATGAATTAGGAAGGCAAGCTGAATCTCTTCAGGAACCACCGTCTAAAAAGAAAAAACCGGAGATCCAGACTATTGAATCCTGTCTTGCTCGTGCTAACCCATTCGGCAGTGATCACCCACGGGCTACTGAAATCACAAATTCAGTAGCAGAGATGATTGCAGCTGATGAACAACCTTTTTCTGTGGTTGAGAATGTTTATTTTATTTATTTATTTGTGAAATCAGTTTACAACCTTTGAGCCAGAGGCTCGTTTCCAAAGGTACCTCGTCACATTAAAGACATACATAGAGTTTTAGGTTACATAGCATAGGTTTGCAAAACAATAGGCGTTCAACAGGGCGCCACGTCACACTGAGGTCAGACAAAATACATTTAGGTTACAGGGTACATGTAATTGAGAACAGGTGTTACACAAGTCGGTATCAAACACTGAGCAGTCTAGTAGGTATACAATGAAACAGCTGGCACTGGCCAGGCTAGACATAGGTACGGTGTACCGGGAAGCAGTGACGGGGATGGCTAGGTGGAGAGACGGTGGGCGTTGTCTTGAGAAGTCGAGGTGGAGGCTACTTTCAGAGACAGGAGCAGCTACGAGTGTTGAAGAGTTGGTTTCGAAGCGTGCTTTTGAACTTGGAGATGGTGGTGGCATTGGTGATGGGGGCAGGGAGAGAGTTAAAACAGGATGGAGCTCTGTAGCAGAAGGACCTCTGGCCACGGCTGGTTCTTGATCTGGGGACCATTAGAGTGGTCTTGTTGGATGACCGTGTTGCAATAGTGGGTGGGATCTGGTGGATGGATGCCATTACCCCACGGGGGGATAGTCCGAGTAGGGTTTTTTTTGTGAGGAGGCAGGTTTGATATCGGAGCCTTTCATCCAGGGTAAGGAGTTTAGCCTCGACATACAGCTGACCGGTGTGTGTGAGCCTGGGGGCACCAGTAATCAATCTGCAGGCTTTATTCAGGGTTATGTGAATTTTTTTGAGTGTAGTCGAGTCGGCAGCACCATAGACTGGTAGACCATAGTCTACAAGGGACAAAACAGAGGACGTAACAGCGATCCGGAGCGCATTTGGGGGAAGGCAGGTTCTATGGCAGAAGAGGATGCCAAGCCGTGTGTTAGTGGCTGTTGTTATGGCATCAATGTGGTTGTGAAATGTGAGGGCTGAGTCGAAGGTAACCCCAAGGTATTTGTAGGAGTAGACTTGTTCCAGTGGCTGTCTGGTACTAGGAAGGATATAGAGTGGGTGGTTGCTAGCTTTGTTTTGGGGGTGGGAAAAGAGCATAGCTTTGGTTTTTTTAAGATTGATGACGAGTCTGCGCTCCTTAAACCAAGCTTCGACATTATTGAAAGACTGCTGTAGGGTGTCCTGAAGGGAGACGGGATTGCGGTGGGTGGCAAAAAGGACAGCGTCATCTGCATGCAGGAGAATTTTGCCAGGGCATGCACTGGGCAGGGTGTTCAGATAGAGTGAGAAGAGAAGGGGGCCCAGGATGGAGCCTTGGGGGACCCCAGAGTGAATGGGACGGGTATCAGAGAGTATCCCATTGATTTTAACACACTGTGATCGAGCGGCTAAATAGCTTGTGCACCTTGCTAGGGGGCCAGCCGAGAGACCAGTGTGGCAGTGTGCATGGATGTAGGGTTCAAGCGGCTGTTATCAGTATTGGAGCCAAGATATATTTTACTTTCAAGAAGTCACTTTGCCAAGGTAACAATCCCTTTACGTACCATAATATACGGTCCAGAATGCAAGATGAGTTGCCAAATATTGAGCATTTTTGATTTACCACAGATACCTGGACAACAGCCTGCTCAATCGTGTCCTATCTACCAGTGACAGCACACTGGATAGATGAATCCTTTAACAGACGGTACACACTTTTGTTCTTAAAGCATCTTGCTAACAGACATACAGGGGAAAACCTTTCAAAAGATTTTTTTACATATTCTCGACACATGGGGGCTAAAGAGTGGTCAAAGGCATCTAGTTGTAAGGGATAATGGCCCAAATATTGCTAAAGCAATGAAACTCAGTGATGTGCAAAGTGTTGGTGGTTTAGCACACACACACTACAGCTCATTATTCATGATTCCATTTTTAAACAACGTTCAGTTGAGGAGTTACTAGCCACGGGGAGAGCAACTGTGGGACACTTTAAGCACTCTGCCTCTGCATCTGAAAAGATTAAACAGCTGCAAAAGACCCTTCAGTTACCAGAGCACCGTTTAGTGCAGGACATGCCCACAAGATGGAACAGCTCTTTTTACATGCTAGAACGTTTATTAGAACAACGGAGAGTGCTGACTGTTTATGCTGCCGAATGTGAGACCAGAACATTTACTAACTCACAGTGGTCACTTCCAGAGAACGTCTGCACTTTATTAAGGCCATTTGAGATTGAAACCAGACAGCTAAGTTCTGATTGTGCCCGTGTTTCTCACATTATTCCTACTTCCACAGTGCTGTTTCACTCAATTGAGGGGATAAAAGTACCGGGGCTGCAAGCAATGAAAATGGCAATGCTTGAATCCATTGACAATCGATCAGTGCAATACGAGTCCATGAGGGAGATTGCCGTGGTTACAGTCATAGATGCAAGATACAAGCGTCATTTTTTCAGGACTGAGTGTGGGAAATCATTTGCTACAGCTGTCATTAAACAACTTGTTGAGGAGCACTGTGAGATGTCTGATAAGCCACATAGTAAAGTACAGAAGCAACTCAATGAAAAAAACATCGAGCAGGACTGTGACACAGATGACACATGGGACGTCTTCTCACAGAACAACTCGCTACCAGAAGACAGTAAGTAAAAAAATATTTACAAATTGCAGTCAGTAGCAAATTCTGTTTTAATATATTCCATAAAGGGTGTAGCACTAGCAGGCTTTTATTTATTTTTCAGCTTCAGTTGTTGATGGTGTGTCCAGTCGCAATCAGGAGCTTGACATTTACCTAGCAGAAAATCTGGTGCCGAAAAAAAATACACCTGATGCTCTTACTTTCTGGCAAACGCAAGGACACAGGTTTCCAGTGCTGAACAAAATTGCAATGCAGTACCTGTCCGCTCCGCCCACCAGTGTGCCTAGCGAGAGAATTTTTAGTGTAGCTGGCGATATAATAACAGAGAAGCGCTCGCGCGACACACCCGAAAATGTGAACATGTTGCTTTTCATAAAACAGAATATGGACAATTTTGATAAAAATTAAGTGTCCCTGTATTCATTTATGATTTCTTAACAGTGCTTCATTAAAGTGATTATTCTGTCAGATTCGGTCATTGTGTGTTTTTTAAGGGCAAACATTTTATTAGTCCACTGTTTCTCTCCATCAATATATCCGACTCGATAAATATCCTGAACCGGTCGGATATATTGATGGATAAATCCGAATCTGATATCCGGAGGAATTATGCTATCCGCCCACCCCTACTACTGGAACAATGTCGTTGGTTTCGGTAGCATGCAGAGGCGGCGATATCACTAACAAATTAGTGATTACTTAACTATAAAAATAATAAATGACAATGGTTAGTTGGTTGGCATTTCCACAGCAAGTCCGACGAGTACAATCGACAGTGGGAAAAGAACGGAGGAGAGATGGGGCTGCCCACCTTTATGTAGACGCTGATGTGTAATGTCATCGTGAGCGGTCCCAGCTGGCAAAAGTTTCCATGTGGTCCTAGCACTGACACGGGTATAGTTCTAAAGGTGTGGTCTCCTGCAGACCTTCTTTGGTGAGCTTGAAACCTGGTTCTCTGAACACCGCTTAATACTTAACTATAAGAAGACAAAAGCCATGATCTTCTCGCACTATCAAAACCCGCTCGGTAATACGCCACTAATCATCACAAACTCCCGTGGCATCACTCTAGAACAGGCCTACAGTTTCAAATACCTGGGTGTCATGTTGGACTCCTCCCTTACCTATCACGCTCACATCCAGCAAGTATCCTCCTCTGTCAATGCCAGGTTAGGGATCCTATATAGGCATAGGCACTGTATTCCCCTGCTTGCAATGCACCTAGCAATATCCTCCTCAATACTACCCCTGGTGGACTATGGCATAGTAATCTATGGGTCTGCTGATCATACGGCCCTGCGCAGCATCAACCTCGGCCTCAACAAAGCCTGCTGCCTGGTCTCGAACTGTAACAGGCTAACCCATACTTGTGAGTTTTACAAACTTACTGGCTGGCTAAACTTCCAAAATAGGGTGAAGTATCACACCTGCCTTCTAGCAAGGAAGATACTACACAAACAAGCACCGACAGGCCTCCACCCTCTTATCCAAACAGCTTCGCTCAGGAGGGCCCCAAGACACTCAAACACCCCTATACTTGTGCCTCACTGTAGAACCTCCCTTGGGCAACGGTCTTTCCGTTATCGTGCCCCTCTGTGGCTAAACAACCTACCATCCACAATCTCCCCTACATCCAGTTTGGGGCAGTTTAAAGCTGGTCTTAAGACACTCTTCAACTCGGCAACATGTGACTGTAGATAACTCTAACCAGGTTCCAGTGCCTCAATTATTGCCCCCTCCCATGACTTCTATGCTTTCCCTAAGCCACGGATCCTCTATTCACAATTTAATCATATCTTGACACAGGGCCTACTTTGTAAGACCCTCCGAAACTGAAGTACTGTCATGTGAATCAAAGTGTTGACCCGGGACCTCTTTAAAGATCCCAGATGATGTAACCCCACATCTTACGTGGCACCAAATGTTTAAATCCTCTATCAATGTTTCAAGTTACTACCGCACCATATGTTGAGTTTGTACTGATGCCAATTGTAAAATTGTTTGTACCTAGTGTTTAAGTTTGTGATACTTGATGTATGTTCTCACTGACGTGGAGCCTTTGCAAAGGAGTTATTGACTCAAAGGATTGTAATTCTGATATCTTTCAATAAATAAAATAAAAATAAAATAAAGGAAGAGATGTCCTAACAGCACTTGCCAGCGTTCTCCAGCTTTACTGCCTGCAGAGAAGATCGGCTCATCTTGCACAGTTCTGCAGCCAGTTCCATTTCAGCTTTCCTGCCAACAAGTACAGTTTGCTGCTGTTTTCTGTGACTGTTTCAGCCTATTTCAACATCAGGCTGTAGCACTTTAGTCGACTGTGGGTGTGTGTATTGACCGCAAGTAAAAGGGTCTCAGCGGCGAGTCAGCATGTGCATGTCAGTTACAGGTGCGGGCAGACTGCACTTTAAAAGCCCACGCTACAGCATGAACACAGTGAGCGTGAGTGGCACGAGCACCACTCATAGAAGATTTACACTGATATAGGTCAAGTTTACCCACTATAAGTGACAAAAATAGAGGTTGCTGAGTGTTTTTAGTATCTACAATATGTTTTAATCTGGGTGACAAGGATAAGGAGTATTATTATAGCATAAAGGTTAAATTGGGAATTAACTGTAGGCTAATAAGGACATTACAGATAGAATTTGATTATTTCCTAGTACACCTCTGTATATTAAATTTATTACAAAACATTTAAGAATGTATTTAAGTAAGACCAAATTATTCCTAGGGGTGTGTAAGTACATTATTCATCTTGTATGAAGTGATCTTTTGAATGCAAACAAGACTGGAGAAAATCAACAGCTGATCCAACTGACAAAACTCAAATGATTAACTGGCCAGTTTCTTTCTATGTTGTTCCAGCTAGTTTACAGAAGGAGCTAATAAGATTAACATTTTTAAACATGGGTAATTCTATTAAAGAGCAAGTTATGACATCGGCTATTGAAAATATTACCAGATTAGTGAATGTAGCATTCAAACACCTAAGTATATGTAGAGGAGCACGGTTTAGATCTATCTTGGTTATCTCATTATTGTTATTAAGTGGAGACATACGTGTAAACACAGGCCCTTACCATGCAGAAATAATAGATATGGACTCTAAGTGGGAATGAATTTACTATTATGCATTTTAATATGCGAAGATTAGTAAATAAGTTAGATGCACTGAGGGAATGGGTGTTAGAATAACAACCAGATATAATCATACTTGCATGGTCATGGTTAAATCCAAGGATATCATCTTTGCACATAGGAATTGAAGGCTATCAGATCATGAGAAGGGACCATAACAAGAGGCAAGGGGGTATTCTGATTTATGCTAAACAAGTGTTACAAATTAATAATGTTGCATGGGAAATTAATTCACTTGACACAGAAATTCTGCCTTTGGAACTGAAACTACCATATTCTCAACCAATACTTCTTATGGGAATTTATAAACCACCAAAAGTGAAGGCTGTACAATTTAGTATTCTGACTGAGTATTTGACAACATTTAAAAAGACCCATGAATTATTATTAATTGGGGATTTTACTATTAATTGGGACACTATTACCATAGAACATGAACTTGTCGACTTGGCAACAAGTCTTGGGTTAAGTCAATTAATAGAGGGCTCCACTAGAATTAACATTAAGGATAGTTTGGAGTCTATCACTCTGGATTTGATATTAACAACCAATAAAAACAAATACAGAACAAGTTGGGTATTGATGGATACATTTAGTGATCATCAAGGTGTGGTATGTATATGATCAAAGGAAAAAAGGGAACAGATTGGTAATTGGGAATACAGCAGAATGTTTAAACACTTTCATTATATACACTTTATGCAGTACTTGGAAGGGATAGATTGGGAGACAGTAAACCTAATCCCCACACTTGGCAATACTTTTAAGAGCAATTGCAGTGTTTTTAAAATGCTTTTAACATACTTTATTTGCTCACCATGTGAAAAGCCACTCCATATATATTGCAAGTAATGTTCAAGAATGGTCATTTCTCATGTTCAGATGCTATTTTACTGCTTGTCTTTTTTGAAGTTTTCACAGAAAATCCCTCAGTCATTTTCAGACCAGCTGGCGGAATTTTGGGCGAGTGCTGATTCCATTCAAGTAACAATGACATAATTATCCTCAAGTTCCTGGTACTAAGCTGCCAAGACCTTGAGGAAAATGATGTCATTGTTGCTTCAATGGAATGAGCACTCACACAAGGTTCCACTAGCTGGTCAGAAAATGTCTGAGAGAATTTCTGTGAAACCATCAAACAGGAGAACATTAAAATAGTATCTGAACATGACAAATCGCAATTTCTTCATTTCACATGTACTAAATAAGGGCTGGTTGTCCTTATGTTGAGAAAAAGGACTAAAGTTTGTAATATGCTTATAATATAGCTGCAATTGATCTTTAAGCATGAATTTATGAAAGTATGTGATCACCATGCCGCCTTAAAGAAAACATATCGAGTCCAAAAAATGCACTGTGGTATAAGGGAAACTTACATAAAATTAAAATTCAACAAACCAAGATTTGGAAAAAGGCAAAGAAAACTAATGCCCAGTCAGACTGGGAAAAGTATAGGGCTATAAGGAACAGATACCTAAAAGAAGTTAGGAAGACTAAATCAAATTACTATCAGCAAGTACTTGAAGATAGCTATCAAACTAATCCAGGCCAGTTTTGGCATTTGATACATAAACTACGGAAACCAGGAGTAATTAGCTTCCCAAAAACATTTAATATTAAAAGAGAAGAGGTAGAACTTGGATCTAAAAGTGCAGACAGTTTTAATGATTTTTTTATAAATATGGGTGCAACAAATCAGGATTTAGACCAAACAACATTAGCTCATCAAAAACATGTAAATGGGCAAGACAGAGCAAGTGAACAGGCATTTCACTTTACTATGATTGACCATAAGGATGTACTAACAGAACTTTTAAAAATAAATGTTTGAAAAGCAACAGGTTTTGATAATCTAAACAATAAACTGTTGAAATATGCAGCACCAATTATTGCATATCCCCTTACATTAATATTTAACTTAACTCTGAGCACTAGAGACTTTCCTGATGAATGGAAAACAGCAAAAGTAATATCTGTTTTCAAATCAGGGATTAAAAAATATACTACAAATTATAGACCAATATTCCTAATACAAGTGGTTGCAAAAATCTGCAAAAAGATGATTGCAAACCAAATGAAGACACATTTGAAGGCTAATAACATTCTGAATCCCAACCAATTGGGATTTAGGGAGAAACACAGTACTCAAACTACACTACTGAAAGTGACAGGGGATATATTATCTGACATGGAAAAGGGGATGCAAACAGGTACAATATTAATAGATCTGTCGAAGGCCTTTGATACTCTAAACCATAGTATATTATTACAAAAACTGAGATACTTTGGTTTTTCGGATGATGCAGTTGCATGGTTTTTAGTTATTTGAAATACAGGAAACAAAAAGTGCGCCTGGATGGATGCTGCTCGGAGTTAAGAGATATAAAACAAGGGATACTTCAAGGGTCAATATTAGGACTGCTCTTATTCAACTTATACAAGAATGATATAGAATTTAATCAGAGCTAAAATATCATTTTTATGCTGACAACATGATTATATACTTGGCTAGAACTAAGACACAACATTTACAACAAGGATTATAAGAAGCATTAATGATATACTAACTTATTTTTTTACTAAACAAGTTAGTTTTAAATACTGGTAAAACAAAGGTTATGCTATTCAGATAAAAGAAAAAAGACCTAACTATAGAAACTACATTAGAGATAACAGCAAATGATGGAACTAAAATTCAACAAGTCAAAGAATACAAATATCAAGGGCTTTGGATGGATGTCTGTTGTAAATGGACTATATACCATCTTGGAGTTAAACTTACTACGTAAAAATATTGAAGATATTATCCAAATAAACAAAGAGTGCTTTGGTTGCAGATGTCAACATTAATAGATTATGCAGATGTTATATACAGTGGGGCTTCAAAAACTGACTTAAGGAAGACTGATACTATATATACTTGATTGGCAAAGAATATATTAGACGCACACTGGCGTACACATCATTGCAAGCTTTATCAAGAATTAAACTGGTTGCATTTAGACCCTAGAAGGAACATGCATATATGTAAAATAATGTATAATAGGGTCAATAAGGACTTGCCAGACTACATTACTGATGAATTAAAAATTAGACAAATAAAAAACGGCCTGAGATCAACTCAGTATCTGGAATTTGAAATGTCAAATAATAGAACCAAGGCTGGTTGTGCTATTATTTTATACACTAGGCCTAAGGCGTGGAATAATTTACCAAGTTACCTCAGACCACAAGGTATCAGAATTAGCTGGCGAAAAATACAATCTTGGTTTTGCTCACAAGCATTAAGCCCAAGAAACTGTTATATGTTTGTACTGTCTTTTCTGTCTGAGTTTTACTTACAGTATGTCATAAGATATTATGCTGTTTTGAAACATTATTGTCTCTATGTAATCTATTTTATCCCTTTTAAGTGTTTTTGTATACATATCTATACAGTAACTTGATTTTTTTTCCCAAATACATATGTAACCAGGAAGAATGTATGGTGTTCCCTTGTAAATGAGCTTTGCTCAATGGGAGATTACTACGTTCATTTATGAAATGAATAAAAATCATTGCTACATATCCTCAAAGATCATATGTTGTGCAGAGTGTTTTGATTTGTGTGCACAGTCTGACTATGTCCTTCCCGATGTTTGCTGTTTGGAGTTATTTCTAAATGAGCGTGCTAGTTTCATGGTCCCTTGGGATCTCCATGTTAGCATGGGTTATGGCTTCTTTTTCCCCCCAAATGCTTCCTCTCCCATGTGGCAGCAATGTATCAGGGACCATAGATTCAGCTAGTACTGTTTTTAGTCAATTTTACAGCAGTGATTGTAACTTTCCTTATCCAGTGAGCACTACGTGCTGCATTTACAGTTTAGCTAAGCGACTGGATTATTCTACAAGAAAACAGCTAGAGCCTTTACTGATTATAGCATTAATGATCTTGGGTGATTTGTGTGCTTTTAATGGCTGTGTGTAGTTTGAGTAAATGAATTTTTGAAAGCAAAACATTTACTCCTGCTGGCTAGACCCGTCACACACACAGAAAACAAAAATATTGATTCAGAGTCATTTAGTTGAAGCCAGAACGTCAAGCTTCTGTGGGAATGAGAGAAATGCATAGGG
The DNA here is from genome assembly GCA_016271365.2 of Neoceratodus forsteri. NCBI lineage: Eukaryota > Metazoa > Chordata > Ceratodontiformes > Ceratodontidae > Neoceratodus > Neoceratodus forsteri. The sequence continues at coordinate 235,557,501 of CM057451.1, forward strand.
ACTTATAAAAGCTGGAGGGGTGGTCTAAGGTATGGCAGCTGAAATTCAACACCAAAAGTGGAATTTAATGCAGCTAGGGAACAAGAATCCCAGGAGAGAGTACTGGATGGGTGGGGTGAGACTCAGCACTATGGCTGAGAATGGGAGAGAACAGTTACATACTGTACTTACCATAACGGCAGATCTTCAAGAGAATCTCCTTCATCAGGCCACACCTTTGGAACTATAGCCACCAGGCACTAGTACCACATGGAAACTTTCACAAGCAGTCAGCCAGGGACTGCTTACAATGACGTCAGATGTCAGCGTATACGTAAACATGAGCAACCCTCCTCACCTCAGTTCCCTGCTGGAGATCATGCTCAGAGGACCTCCCTGTAGGGAACCAGGAGAGACACCAGTACTCCCATACCTGGCAACACAGAGCACTAGAAAAGGCAGCAATGGAGACAGCAGCACAAGTGTCCTTTGTCACAGTGGTTAAGGGGGAAGAAGGATGGGACGGCATGGCCTGCTGAAAGAGATTCTCTTCTAGTTCTACTGTTATGGTAGGTTCTTCCATAAGAGTTCTATCTTCTTCGGGGATATCTCTTTCATCAATCTATACCTTTGGACCGAGTCCCAAGCAGTACCAAAAGCTAACAGTCTGGGTAGCTGGAGCTTACAGGTTTATGATAGTAGGCCTTGTAACACATTTAGGCCAAACCCAGCTCGTCTACAAGAGAGACAATGTCCACACTGTAATGTTTAGTGAAGGTGTGAACAGTACTCCAGGTAGCACCTGCACAGATCTCTGCAGCAGACACATTCCGAAGACAAGCTACAGAAAAGGCCATACTTCTTGTGGAATAACTATGAACCACACCAGGAAGTTCCTTAGCATACTTCCCATAACACAATGTAATATAATGTGTTAGCCATCTGAATAAACGCTGTTTGGAAACTGGGGAACCTGCTACTAGGGGCAAACGAAACAGAAAGCTGCAAGGACCTTCTGCAGCCCTTTGTACGGTGTGTATAGTACCCGAGTATTCTATGCACATCTAAGGTATGAAGCACTGGTTCCCCTGCACTGGGACATTCTGGATGATACACTGGTAGGTGGATGATTTGATTTAAAGTAAACTCAGACACCATCTTTGGTAGAAACTTAGGATTAAGTATGCAAAGTCTTCCTGTAAAATCAAATAAGGAGGCTCACACATTAGATCCTGCAGCTCTGAAATCCTTCGAGCAGAGTGACTGCAACTAAAAATAATGCTTTCCAAGAAAGAAAGCATAAGCCACAAGTCATGGCTGTCTCAAAAGGAGCCAAAGTCAGCTTTTCCAAAATAAAATTCAAGTCCCAAGCCAGGACAGGATTTTGAATAGGAGGCCTTATGAGTAAAATGCCTCTCAAAATCGTACAGGCCTCTCCAGCTGAGCAACCGTATGGCCATCCACAGGCACATGGAAAGCTGATATAGCAGCCAAGTACAAGTTGACTGAGGAACACTGCAGGCCGGAATCTGATAAGAACAGCAGGTGCCCTAGAGAAGAGTTACGGTACGTAAGAACTTACTGTAACAGTAGATCTTTGTGGGGATCTCAGTCATCAGGTCACATCTTAGGAACTTCACCGTTGGTGGAACAGGATCCGCATGGAAGACTTTTCCAGCAGTACAACTGGGGCCACCCATGCTGGCATCCACTGCTGATGTCATCTTCCCTATAAAGGCGTGAGCGGCCCCACTCTCTCCTCAGTTCTTTTCCCCGGAAACTAAAGAAGCAAAACTCTGGCCATGGGGGACAGAGGACAGAGAAAGGTGCCCAGGCCTAAATAAAAGGCTAGATAAGCAATATAGCCAGTCTGAGCAGAGGCCCCCCAAGAAGGGGGATGGTGGGAGAGAAAGCAGACCCGATGACTGAGATCCCCTCAAAGACCTACTGTTATGGTAAGTTCTTATGTAACTGTTCTATCTTCTTCAGGGGCATCTCAGTCATCAGGTCACATTGTAGGAACAAGTCCAAACCAGTTACAGATGTTGCAGAGCAGTCTGGGAGGGAGACAGACCAAGGCCTGGGACAGGAGGCCCAGCAGAACAGTCCAGCCAAAGCCTGCTTGGGCTCTAGAAGCAATGTGCAGACTGTAATGCTTGGTGAAAGTATGAACGGTACTCCAAGTGGCAGCAGCGCAAATGCCAGCATCTGAGACTCCCTTGAAACAAGGCACAGAGGTAGCCATGCTCCTTGTGGAGTGGGCTTTCACTGCCCCTGGCAACTCCTTGCTATGCTTGTTACAGCAAAACAAAATACAATTGGTCGAACATTTGGACAAGCATTGTTTAGATACCTTAGTGCCCTCTCTTCCTTGGGTGAAAGAAACAACAAGCTGCCTTGATTTCCTGCAGTCTTTAGTTCGCAGCAGATATTTCAGAATTCTGTGCACATCTAAAGTGTGGAGCGGTACTTCCCCTGGATTGGCACGCTCTGGGAAATAAACAGGCAGGTGGATAGACTGATTCAGAGTAAACTCGGACACCACCTTAGCGAGAAACTTAGGATTTGTGCACAAAGACACCCTGTCTTTGTGGAAAATCAAATAGGGCTCTTCAAACCAGAGAGCCTGAAGCACAGAAATCCTTTGAGCAGGAGTAATAGCAACCAAAAATAATGCTTTCCATGAAAGAAAGTGGAGTTTGCAAGTCACGGTAGGGTCAAAAGGAGACCAGGTCAATTTCTCTGAAACTGTATTTAAATCCCAAGCCAGGACAGGGGAATGGATTGAAGGTTTCAGGTGTAGGATGACCCAAAGAAAAGTACAGGACACATCAAACTGAGCCACAGTACAACTGTCCACTGGCTCATGAAAGGCAGAGATAGCCAAAAGGTGCACCTTGAGGAAGGAGTACTGGATGCCTGAATCCAACAAAGATATCATGGTGTCCTGCTTGGCCAGGTCATGCAGTTTAAATATCTAGGCATCACATTGGACAGCTTCCTCTCCTACTCTCAACACATTGAAAATGTTGCGAAATCTGTTAATATTCGGATTGGCCTGCTACACAGACACAAGCTCAGCATGACTGCGGATGTCCTTAGATTGACAATCTATAGTTCTGTCATATCCATCATCGACTACAGCCTAGCCATATATGGCTCTGCTTCCCCTACTGCCCTCCGAAGGTTAACTGTTGCACTCAACAAAGCCTGTAGACTTCTTACGGGTGCTGCCCATTTAACTCACACCTGTGACCTTTATGTCCAAGCTGGTTTGCTTATGCTCCTCAGTTGGATCCAATATTAGACCTGCCTGCTAACCAAAAAGGTGCTCCTTGGTCTCATGCCACCAGGTGTCGAAAAACTCTTAAACGCTCATAGTAGCTCCCAGTATACCCAAAGTGCTAGCTATCAAACCTTTCAGGCACCGGATGTCGGCCTGCCATGGGACAGAGGTTGTTTGCCTATAGGGCACCTCATTGGTATAATGTGCTCCACCAAGATATCCTGACAATTCCCAAACTTGGCCCCTTCAAACGGCTGCTTCAGCAGCACCTTACCTCTACCAGTAGTAGTGACTGTTTCTCCTAATAGGACCCCCTCCCTTCGTACCCCAGCTTAAGTTGACTCACAATGTTCTTCCACTTTTAACTACTTGCTTCTGCAATACCCCTGTTCGCCCTTTCCCACCCCTTCTTCCCTCTCCCCTCCTCCTCTACCACGCTTACCCGCACCCTGGCTCTTCTCTGACCCATGTCCACGTTTCACTATCTAGCACTTCTCCCTCCCTCCTCATGCTCTGACAATGGCCCTCCAGCCTGCCTACACCTCCTGGGTCTTCCCGTACTGGTCCTCTCACTACCTGTGTTCCTAAGAAAAAGTTACCTTAGAACTATGCCTAATTGTACTGTTATAGGCTGTTCGCTCCTTTTGAAGTATTGTTAATAGTAATTCTTCTGCCCTCTGTGTTATTTTTTTATTCTGTGTAACTATGTTGACCTTTGTATGTTTGTTACCATCCATTTTAATGTGGAATCTTTTTTAAATTAGCTGTTCATGCTCAAAGTTAATGTAATCCGAGAATTAATAAATAAATATCAGGTAGTCCAGAATCTGGCTCACTGGACAGGTGAATGGGTCCAGATGATATCTGGCAGCCCAAATGGCAAACCTCTTCACTTCATATAGTTCATGGCTCTGGTGGAGGACTTCCGAGCTGCCACAAGGACTCCCGCTACCTTCGGAGACCCACCAAAGCAGGCAATGGCTATGTCCTCAGGAGCCAGGTATGCAGAGGAAGGGACTTGAGGTTTGGATGGACCAGGATCTCCTGAGCCTGTGTCAGCAGGTTCCTGCAAAGGGGTAGAGGAACCAAAGGTTCCTCCGCTAACTGCTGCACTAACAGAAACCATATCTGCCATGGCCAGTAGTGTGTGACCAGGATCATGCTGGCCCCCTCCATCTGCAGCTTGATCAGCACCCTCTGAATCAGAGGAAAGAGAGAGAAGGCGTAAAGGAATCTCCCACTCCAAGGCAGGGACAATGCGTCTCACCAGAAAACTCCAAGCCCTGGATCTAGTGAGCAAAAACTGGGCAGTTTTTCATTGAGTGGTGCTACAAAAAGGTCCAACTCCAGTCAAGCCCATCTATCAAGCAGATTGTCTGAGATGGAAGACAGAAGGTCCCCATTCATGCATCCTTTGACCAAGTCTGGCTGAGGCTGTCCGCCTGGATGTTCAGCATGCCTGGGACGTGGACTGATGAAAGTTCCAGGCCGTGATCCAGTGCCCACTTCCAGACCCCACTGCTTCCGTTCAAAGGGGTTATATGAATTCATCCCCCTCCCCCCGCTTGTTGATATACTGTAGTAGACCACACTGAGATTGTATGACTGAATCAAGAACAGGCCTAGATAGAGGTGGTTCTGACAGGCCTGCATCGCATAACCCCCCCCTCCCATCTCTAGGACATTTATATGGAGGGAAGTCACGATCTGGGACCAGGTACCATGGCTCTGGAAGAGACCAAGCTGCGCTCTCCAGCCCAAGCCAGAAGCATCTGTAGTGAGAATCTGCTAAGGAGACAAGATCAGTAATGGGGCTCCTCTTAAAGAGGTTTTGGAGATCCAGCCACCACTGGATCACCTTTCGAACCAGAAAGAAGACCAGCACAAGCTATCCCCCGGTCATCTGTGCGCTGGTTCCACTGCACCCGGAGGGTCCACTAAATCACCCGCATGTGCAGTCTGGACAGGGGGACCATGGCAATGGCTGCAGCTATGAGGCCTAAGAGCCTCAAGCAGACCCTCATGGAAACAGAGTGGCACCATGCAACTGCCTGAGCCTGTGAGATGAGGCACGCTGCTCTGTCTACAGACAGGAAGCTCTGCCCTGCCCAGAATCCAGAACTGCCCCTATATAATGAAGTCTTTGGGACAGGGTCAAAAAACAGGTTACTCACCTGTAACAGTAGTTCTAGGAGTAGTAGATGTTGTTCATCCATACTTACTGACATGTCCCTTTCCCTTTTAAGAATCGCTGGAGTCTTCAAGCTGGCTCCTCCCTCCCTCCCACCCCGTGGTATGACCCTAAGATCCGCCCCATGACATCAGATTCTAGCCCAGTGGAAGCCAGGTTTGTGTATCTGCAGCCAGGGAGGTCAGGTGGGTCCGTGTGGATGAACAACATATACCACTCCTGGAACTACTGTTACAGGTGAGTAGGGCCCCATGTTTATTGCTGCAAAGTGGACCTACATTCTGCGGCAGGACCCCATACTTTCTGCGGCAGAAGAAAGTACAGTTACGTAAGAACTTACCGTAACAGTAGATCTTCGAGAGAGGCTCTTGCAGTAGGTAATTACATATAGGACTGACGCCGGCTGGCAGCAGGACCACACGGAAAAATTTCTAGCTAGTAGTCCCTGGCAAGGGACCGCCCCCACGTCAGGTAACCGGCGTCATGCGATGTCGGTACAAAGGGGCGGTCCCAGACGCCCGCCTTCCAGTTCTTTCCTGCCACAGGCCCAGAAGGCCCGGACAAGAGAGAAGCAGATGTTTCCATTCCTGGAAAAACAGCTGAAAAAGCCTAGGGGGATGGAGGGTGGGAAGGTATTACCTACTGCAAGAGCCTCTCTCGAAGATCTACTGTTACGGTAAGTTCTTACGTAACTGTAACACTATCTTACTCGAGAGGCTCTTGCAGTAGGTAATTACACATAGACCGAATCCAAGCAGTCTGGAACAAATAAAAGGCACCGGGAGGAGGAAACTACTCCTGAAAGTAGCTGAAGCCTTGCAGGCCTCAAGACAGGAGGCCTTGCAAAACAGCTAGCCCGATGCCTACTCTACGGCAAGAGGCAATGTCCAAGCTGTAGTGTTTCGTAAAGGTATGGACGGAAGTCCAGGTGGCGGCAGCGCATATGTCTGGCGCAGACACATTTTTGAAACAAACCACAGAGGCCGCTACTCCTTGTGTGGAGTGACCTCTGACCTGACCCAGGAGGGTCTTGTTGTACTTGTCATAATAGAAAGTGATGCAATGAGCTAACCACTTCGACAGGCATTGCTTGGAAACAGCATTGCCTTCCCTTTTGTGAGCAAAGGAGATGAATAACTGATCAGTCTTTCTGAGATCCTTCATCCTGTCGGTGTAGTATCTCAGAATCCGGTGAACATCCATGGTATGGAGTAAATATTCTCCTTGGTTGGAGTACTGCGTGAAAAAGGCAGGTAACTCTATAGACTGATTTAAGGTAGATTCTGCTACCACTTTAGGTAGAAACTTAGGGTTCGTGCGAAGAGCCACTCGTTCTTTGTGAAAGATCAGGTATGGGATTTTACACATAAGGGCCTGGAGCTCGGAAATTCTTCGAGCGGAAGTAATGGCCACCAAGAAGAGCGCCTTCCACGAAGAAACTTCAGATCTAGGAGGCCTCAGGTTCAAGGGAGGAAGGGTAAGTTTCTAGAACAAAGTTCAAGTCCTAAGGGGAGCAGGAGTCCGACGGAGGCCTCAAATGAAGGACCTCTAAGAAAGGTCTTAGAGACCTCTAATTGGGCAAATGCTTTATCTCAGAAAGGAACATGGTACGCTGAAATAGCGCCATGTGCACTTTCAAGGAGGAATGACTGAGACCCAGGTCAAGAGGTGACGAATATTCCAGCAGAATGGCCACTGAACAGGAGAAAGGCTCCACGTTCCTAAAGGCGGCCCAAATAGAAAATCTCTTCCATTTCATAGCATAAGTGGACCTAGTGGAGGGTTTCCTAGCCTCCACCAGAATCTCCGCCACCTTTGGAGAGACACCAAAGCAGGATTGAGCTAGGTCTGCAGGAGCCATGCAAGAAGTTGTAGGGACTTGAGTCCCAGATGGACCAGGGTCCCCAGATCCTGGGTCAGCAAACCTCAAGATGAAGGAATAGGAAGAGGAGGAACTTCTGAGTATTGTTGTAGAAGAGAGAACCAGATTTGCCTGGGCCAGAAAGGAGTAATCAGAATCATTCTCGCTCCTTCTTCTGATAGTTTCTGCAACACACAAGGGAAAAGAGGAATTGGGGGAAAAGAACAGACGCATCTGCCCTTCCAGCTTAGAGACAGAGCGTCGCTCCAGAAAGCGCCTCGCTCTGGAACGAGCGAACAAAATTTAGGAAGTTTTGCGTTTTGGGAAGAGGCGAACAGGTCTACCTGTGGAGTCCCCCAAAGGTGGAAGATGTGATTTAGCACCTTTTGGTCCAACTCCCACTGTGGCAGGGCAGAGAAGCGACTTAGCTTGTCTGCCAGGGTATTGTCGACTCCTGGAACATGAATCGCTGTGAGGTGAAGGTTGTGTTGAGTTGCCCAGTCCCAAACCCTCACTGCTTCCCTGCATAGAGGGTAGGATCGAGTCCCTCCCTGCTTGTTGATGTACCACACCACGCACATGTTGTCCATCTGGATGGCTAGGAGACCGGAAAGAATGTATTGGTGAAGGGCTTGAAGAGCATATAGTACTGCTCGAAGCTCAAGCACACTGATGTGGAGAGCTAGTTCCAATCTGGACCATAATCCCTGGGTTCGGTGAGGACCCAGATGGGCTCCCCAACCTTCGCCTGATGCGTCTGTGGTCAGAGTCTGGGAGGGGGGAAGATGACAGAAGGGGACCCCCTGAAACAGGTTCTCTTGAATCATCCCCCATTGCAAGTCTCGAGCCATCGGCGAGGAGATCAGAACTAGATGATCTAGGTTGTCTACAAGTTGATCCCATTGGGAGCGAAGAGTCCACTGAGAGATCCTCATATGGAGCCGAGCGCGGGGAACTGTTGGGATGGCAGCCGCCATGAGCCCCAGAAGACGGAGAACCGACCTCGCTGGAACCTTCCTGTGTTCTGATAGCAGGAAAATCTGTGACTGAAGAGAGGCCGCCCTGTCCAGAGGCAGGAAGGCCTTGCTCACCGTCGTAACGAGGATAGCCCCGATAAACTGTAGTCTCTGGGAGGGATCCAGATGAGACTTGGAATGGTTGATGGTAATACCCAGGCAAGTGAAAACCTGCTGGGTGAGGGAGAGAAAATGCAGGAGCTCCTCCCTGGACGAGGCCACCAGGAGCCAGTCGTCCAGGTAAGGGAACACCTGAACTCCCATTATACGCAGGTGGGCCGCTACCACAGCCAGGCATTTGGTAAAGACTCGGGGTGCCGAGGAAAGACCAAACGGGAGTGCCCGGAACTGGTAATGGGCCCCCTGGAAAGCAAACCGAAGGAACTTGCGATGAGAAGGGTGAATGGGGATGTGCAGATATGCATCCTGCATATCCAGCGTACAAAGCCATTGACCCGGCCGAAGGAGGGGCAGGAGGGTCTGAAGGGAGAGCATCCTGAACCTTTTGTATTCTACGTAAAGGTTCAAAGAGCTGAGATCGAGAATGGGTCTGAGATCTTCCGTCTTCTTTGGGACCAGGAAGAAATGAGAATAGTAACCCGTCCCTTGAAGGTGAGGGGGAACGGGTTCTATTGCCTGCTTCGCAAGGAGGGCAGAGATTTCTTCCCGGACCAAAGGAAGATGGTCCCTTGCGTAGGACAACTTCAGAGGGGGGTGGTGGGGTGGTTTCTGTAGAAACTCTATAGAGTGCCCTTCCGCTATAATCTGAAGCACCCATGAATCCGTTGTTATCCTCTCCCAACCCAGAAGGTGGAGGGAGAACCTCCCTCCTACCGGTTCCTCTGGTGTGGCCGGAGCCTATGGGAGAGGGGAGGAGTCAGGGGGTGTGGGGCAGCGCCGCAGCTGGGGCACCCGCTGCTTTTTTGGGCGGGGGGGGCCTGGCAGCTGCGAGGGCCCGACGTTTAGTGGCCTGCCTTCCTTGGGGTTTCGCTTGTGGCCGACTGCGTCTGTGAAAAGGACGGCGCTGTGGGTGATGGGGATGGTATATGGAATCCATGGATTTCAGAGCTGTCCCCTTCTCCAGCAAGTCGGTGATGATATCCTTGACATCACCGTCGAAAAGCACCGAACCCCTGAAAGGTGCTTCCTGGATCGCGGACTGCACCTCCGGGATCAAACCTGACATGCGGAGCCAGGCATGACACCGAAGACTCACGCCAAAAGCGGAGCTCCTCCCGGCAGTGTCCACTGATCGTATGTCGTCCGCACAATGTGACGACTGGCCGAACGAGCAGAATGGACTAAATCAGCTAACTCCTGCTTTACTTGAGAGTCAGGTAAGGAGTCAATCTTAGATTCTGCCTGGGTAAGGATCGCCTTCTGGTAATCCCCCATACGAGCAACATAATTCAGGGCCCAAATTCCCAGTGTGGAAGAGGCGTAGATTTTTCTTCCATACTGGTCCAGGAGGCGAGATTCCTTATCCAGAGGAGACGAGCTTAGATGTTTGAGATGCGCTGACCAGCCGTGAGCGGCACTAATCACGACCAAATCTGCACGAGGGTGAGAGTCCAAAAAATCTACACCCTCAGGAGCCTGGTATAGCCCGTTAGACTTCCTAGGAAGATGGGCTAAAGCCAACGGTTGTTTCCAAATGGTGGAAACAAGGTGGGCGTGAGGCTCGATCCAGGGTGGCACTAAAGTAGGAGCTGTCAGGGGCAGGTCCAGATTTTCGGGTGAGTCTGACCTACTGAGGATCTGGTTCCAAGGAGCGCCACTGATGTACTTCCTGGATTTTTCTGAGCAACTCCGTGAAGGAAGGGTCCTCCGGAGGGGACTTCAGAGGGGTCCTCGGCCGGAGCTTGGACGGAGCGCGAGCCTCGTCGTCTCTCTCGGAGCAACCATCGGAGGAATCCGAGAGGGAAGAAGAAGAATCAGAAGCAGAATAAGACTCCCTAACGCGGCTAGAGGAGGAACGGGTTCCTTGGGGGGGATCTCTGGACGCGTGTCCTGCCCCTCTCGGGATCCAGAGGGAAGAGCTCTGGAATCCGGAGGCGGTGAGGAGTGTGCCGCCTCGGCGTCGGGCGGCACCGTCATGTAGGCGCTTTCTCACTCGCAGTGAGCTGAGCCTTGGCCTCAGCCCACCAGGAAGCCAGTCCTCCTGCAGATCCACTGGCAGCCGAGGGGCGGTGGGGGAGAATACAGGTTGTATCCGTAAGGAGAGTATCCGAAACCCGCTGTGGGAAAATCAGTGCTGGGTATTGAGGCGTCGGGTACTGCGGCGTCGGGTACTGCGGCACGGGATACTGCGGTCCCGGGTACGATGGCATCGGATAAAACGGCGGGTACCCGGGTGTCGGAGGAGCTGCTGAAGCAGACGGCCCGGAAGGTGGCCCCACGGGCGGGTCAACATTGAGAGGCCCGGGGGGAGCAGGGCCCGACGGAAGGGAAAAATCCCCCGCCGGCGTCGGGGCCGGCGTCAGATCCAGTTCCCTAGGAGGGGGGTCTGATGGAGGTGGAACATCCCACATCGCCCGGGGAAGGGGGGAACTCGGGTCAGGCTGGGTGACTTGCTCCCCGGACAGCAGCGGGGGCTGCGGGAACCGGCACGACGGGAGTTGGAGGGTCCGTCAGAGGTTCCGCTGACCCGGCGCACGCCGGGGAGCCAATGTGTGCTTAGGGGCTAGGTCTGGCAGGTGCCAGAGGAGCCGAGCGCCCATCTTACGGGTCCCTCATCGGAGGTGGGCCGAGGAGGAGGAGCGGCCTGTCCGAGGGGATGAGGTCAGGCGCAGCCCTCAAGGGTCAGGCGCTCATCGACCTTCTCCCGTGGACGCCGGAGGAGCCGACATCCGACTTATGGGAGTTGCCCCATCAGTAGCCGCAAGCCCGCGGTTGAACTGAGGGCGGAGGCCTCTTTGCCCGGAGGCGCCCGCAAGGCCCGAGCATGAGCCAGATGGGCGGGCCGACGCCTCCTTCAAAGCCTTGGAGGCTGCCGTCGGATGGTCCCCTGGAGGGGATGTTACCTGGGCGGAGTCGTGGGCGAGGAGGTCTTCTCCTGGTGCCTCTCCTTGTTCTGCTTTTTATGATGTCCTTCCGGAGAAGTCGACGCCTGCCTGAGCTTCTTTAATTCTTTTTCCATCAAAGACATCTTTTTCTTTAGAAGATGGGCTTCCAGGGACTGTTGGCGTCGTCTGCGGGTAGCTGCGTTTAAGTGTAGGCAATGCGGGCACTTGTCGACCGGGTGGTCAGGGCCTAGGCAGAAGAGGCAGAGGGAATAGCCGTGCTTGTGTGGCAGTTGGGCGCCGCACGAGTTGCACTTGTTTTTGTGCTCAGAGGGTGTAGGGGACAACATACACTGACGATGACCTGACGATAGGAAGAAAAAATACTTATAATTTCGGTAAACTGGCAGCGAAAGAGCAGGGCTGACTAAGCCGCGAATTTTTACGGCGCTGCACGAGCTAACGGCGAGAAAGAACTGGGCGGGCGCCTGGGACCACCCTTTATACCGATGTCGCATGATGCCGGTCACCTGACGTGGGGGCGGTCCCTCACCAGGGACTGCTAGCTAGAAATCTTTCCGAGGAGTCCTGCCGCCAGCTGGCGTCAGTCCTATATGTAATTACCTACTGCAAGAGCCCTCTCGAAGTAAGATCTGCCGATTCTGAGGCCATTCTGTGGCATATAAACTGTGGTTAAACAGCATACTTTCAATGGGATTAAGTCTTAGTTAACCCTTTCACTGCCTTCGTGCAACCAATCTGCTACACTGCCTAAATATAGGCAACATTATTGTCTAGTGTACTTACCCGGTAAACAAAAAACAAATAAATAATACACTGAAAGTGGAACAGCAGGCCATTTAACAGTATGTAGTCTTCTTATCACAAATATTAAACTGCAATAACCCAAACCTGGCAGAGTCATGGGCATCAGTGTTCTCTTTCAATTAATTTTCTCTCCCACCCCAAATCTGAAGGCTCACTTGTTCTTCTTCTGGAAATTGGTGGCTTTTGCTGTTCTCCTAGGTTATAAATCGGAGGAGGACATCCACACTTAGCTAAAACTACACAGAAGGCAAAATCTGCTTGGATTTCTTCTGGTATATATTTACAGTTAGTGGATATAAAGAGAGACTCCGACTTGAAAACCATTTTTTTTCTGAATTTGATCAATGTTCTTTTAGATTATTATTTTTTTAAACTAGGAATACCCCAACTGCCTTGCAACAAACAAGCGGAGTGCAGTGTGCAAATCTGTGTGTTGGGGGGGGGGGGTATTGTCTTTCTATAACAGTGAAGGAGGGTGTAGCTTGCAGTGCCTGTAGGATTTGTTGACTCCTGATTTTTCTTTTGGGGGACACACTAAAAAATGCAAGCACATCATTCTTATTAAGCTGCAATAACCTTGGTCAGCATGTTCTTGTCTCCTCGTAACTCAGGGGGTTGTGGTATTCTTTAGTCAGTGACCCTCACTTCACTTATGTACAACAGCAATCAAACTCTCCATTCCAATTTACTTCCATACCTGCTTGCTCCAGTTCTAGTATACCATGGTCCCCAACTCTGCTGCAGCCTGGAAACTTGACCCTCCTTAAGAATTGAGCTTGATGCCTCCACTTGAGCTGCAGGTTCAAATCTGCCAAGAAATTACTCTCACACTTGCAGGTACAGATCGACAGCCTACAAATCAAAACTGTGATCAATGTCCATTGGTTGGGACAGAGTCTTCTTCTCAGTCTGCTGCCAGCCTTATGTTTCTGCAATCAGCACCTACCTGCCACCACACCAAGATCGATTCCACTTCTGAATCTTCTCACTTCTTGACTACTGCTTGCCTTCTAGTTCTTCCTTCCAAATTCATGTTCCAAGGATTCAGTGTGCACTGTGAGCAGCCTCACAATGAAAAATTAACATGGCTGAGCTAGCCACAACTACACCTACACAGCAGCAAATCACAACTGCTGTGGACCTAATCAAGCTCTGCTACTTTTGCTTCAGTCTCCCCCACACACACACAATACTGGATGGATGGAGTTCAGTAACAAGAGTCAGTACAAGTCAAGATGCCATGCGGCCACTAGCTTTTCAACTTTGTAGTGGACAGCATCAGTTTGCTGCCCCTTCTAATGAGCATGAATGCCACGGAATACATATCAGTAGCTATACCCATGCTTTGTGTGATCGCATAGCATCGTTGGCATTTCTGCGACTGTATGGCTGGTTTTCCAGATTTCTGCGGCAAGCACTGACTTCTGTGGTCAGCCCTGAATTCTGTGGCCATTGCTGCAACTGCAGAAGCACAGAAAACACGGGGCCCTGCAGGTGAGTAACCTGTTTTTCTAGGATCGTGGATATGTTGTTCATCCACACTTACTGGCAGACTCCTAACAGTGCTCTGGGAGGAGGGAGGCAAGGCGCACCCCCCCACTGATACTCACATGGGAAATACAGATTGGAGAACTCAGGCCCCAAAACCAGCATCCCGGCATGACTCAAGGTCGATGTGGTAATGGGTAATGAAGGTGTTTGCAGACTTCCAGGTTGCAGCCCGACACATTTCCTGGATAGGGACGTCCCTGGAAGCAGCCATCGATGCAGCGGTATGGCGGGTAGAATGAGCTCTTATCCCTCTGGGAGGCTCCATGCCCACCAACTCATAGCACAGACTTATGCAAGATGTAATCCACCTTACAACAGTCCATTTTGCTGCAGGTCTGCCAGAAGCGGCTTTAGCGTAGGCGACAAACAGCTGGTGAACCTCTCCCCGAATTTCTGCCGTCTTTGCCTTATAATACGAACATATGAAATTTGCCAGCAGATAAAGGCCTAGAGGTCTATCAAGTCTGCTCGAATGTGCAGCTAGCACCCCTTATTCTGCAGCTGGCCTCCCTTCCACCCTTCCCCTTCATTAACCCTCCCCCTTGTCCTGTCCCATCCTCGTTTGAAGCAGTCCACTGTTCTACTGCATACCACTTCAGCAGGTAACGCATTACACCCAGCCACCACCCTCTCTGTAAAAAAGTGTCTCCTCATCTCCCTCCTGAACCTTCCTCGCTCCAGTCTCATATCATGGCCCCTGGTGGCCCTCACCTCCATTACTTTGAACAGCCCCTCTGTACCCGTCTTGTTTATTCCTTTCATGTATTTAAAGGTTTCAATAATGTCACCCCTGTCTCTCCTCTCCTCCAGTGAGTACATGTTCAACTCCTTCAACCTCCTCTCGTATGATAAGTCCCCCAGCCCCTTGATCATCTTTGTCACTCTGCGCTGCACCCCCTTCAGTACCTTAATGTCCCTCTTCAGATACAGACGCCAGTACTGCACGCAGTACTCCAGGTGCGGTCTAACTAATGAGCTATACAGTGGGAGAATCACCTCCTCCCTCCTCAAGGATATACCCCTTGCAATACAACCCAGCATTTTGTTGGCCTTTGCAGCTGCCTTCCTACATTGTGCCGAGTTGTTCATTGACCCTGTAATGAGCACACCCAGATCCTTCTCCTCCTCTGTCTAGGCTAGCTGCACTCCTCCCAGCTGGTAACTCCTCCTTGGGTTCTTCATCCCAAATGCAGCACCTTGCACTTTTGGCATTGAAGCCTGAGTTGCCAGGTGTCTGACCAGGTTTCAAGCTTTGCCAGATCATCCTGCAACCCTCCCATCCCCTTAGGACATCCACCACCATGCCTACCTTGGTATCATCAGCAAACAGACTGATCTTGCTCGTGATGTCCCATGATATGTCTGCAATGAATATCCCAAACAACACTGGTCCCAACACTGAGCCCTGTGGAACACCGTCACTCGCCCTTGGGTGTGAGGCCCCCCCACCACCACCACCCTCTGTTGCCTTCCTGCAGCCAGTTTCCCACCCATCTCACCAGCTTTGCACCCCCTGTGCCTACTAATTTCCTTCCCAGCCTTCCATGTGGCACTGAGTCGAATGCCTTACTGAAGTCAGATACAGGACATCCACTGCATGGCCCCTGTCCAGTTGCCTAGTTACTCAGTCATAGAACTCCACCAGGTTGGTTTGGCAGGATCTGCCCGTATGAAGCCATGCTGTCTGCTGTCCTGTAGTCCTTGGCTCAGGAGGGCCACCAGCCCTCCTTCAGGATAGTCTCCATTAGCTTACCCACAATGGATGTGAGGCTCACTGGTCTGTAGTTTCCCGGTTCATCCTTGGGGCCACTCTTGTGGAGGGGCACCACATGAGCTATCCTCCAGTCCTGAGGTACACACCTCGAATGTAGTGAGGCATTAAATAGGTCTGCCAAAGGTCCTGCAAGGACCTCTTCCAGCTCCTTCAGTACCCTGGGGTGGATGCCATCTGGGCCTGGCGCCTTGTCCACCCTCAGTGCCTTCAAACCCTCTCGAACTCTGCTCTCCATGATTTCCCCATCTGTCACCACTTCCCCTGCTTCTGCCATTTCTCCCACCTTGGGTGTCACCCCCCTCTTCTCTTTAGTAAATACTGAGCAGAAGTACTCATTTAGTGCTTCCGCCTTACTCGCACCCTGCTTCCACCCAACCCCCTCCTTCCTAATCCTTACTATGTGGTCCCATAGCTCCTTTTCTCCTGATGTACTTAAAGAAGTCCTCCTCCCCTTCTTAATGCCTTGTGCCAGCCTGAGTTCCGTGATGCTTTGGCTCCCCTTACTGCCCTTGTCACCTCCTTTGATTCTGTCAAGTACTCCTCCCTGTCCTCCCCTCCCTGTTTTCTTGTACTTCCTAAAGGCAGCTCTTTTCCTCCTTACCTTTTCCATGACCTCCTTGCTCAACCAGATCGGTTTCTTAGCCCTAGCCTTCTTGCTCTGGGCTTTGCAGCAGGTTTTGGTTGCCTCCACTATCCCCAGCTTTATGAGCTCCCACCTCTGGTTAGTGTCCATACTAGACTGAATTCTGGCCAGGTACCCTTTTACCACTTCCCCCTTCCTCCCAAAGTCGGCCTTCCTGAAGTCCAGCACTACTGTGCCAGATTCCACTCCTTCCTTGCCCATATCCAATGTGAGCCATATTGAGCGGTGGTCACTCCCTGACAGCGGTTCCTCTGCTATAAGTTCTCTCACAAAGCCCCCATTTGCCAGCACAAGGTCAAGGGTATTTCCTAACCTGGTTGGTTCACTGACCATTTGCAGCAGGAAGCTGTCCTGGAAGGCATCCAGCAGTACCTGATCCCTTCTATTCCTGGTTGTTGGGGTGCTCCAGTCCACTCCTGGCATGCTGAAGTCCCCCACAATCACCACATTACCCTTCTCGCAGGTCCTCCTGATCTGTCGCGCTAGTTCCCTGTCTAACTCCTCCGTCTGAGATGGTGGCCTGTACAACACTCCCATTCTAAGAATCCTATTCTTGGAATCCTGGATTTGCATCCAAAGTGACTCTGTACTACCCTCCTCCCCTTCCTCCCTTACACACTTCAGTCCTTCCTTCACATATAGTGCCACCTCCCCTCCTTGCCCAATCACTCTGTCCCTACGAAATAATCTGTACCCTGGTACAGACAGGTCCCAGTCATTGTATTGGGTGGCCCATGTTTCTGTGATGACTGCAATATCCACCTCTCCCTCTGCCATGAGAACCTGTAACTCTGCAGTTTTCCTCCCAAGGCTCCTAGCATTAAGGGTAACCACCTTCCACCCTTTCCCTCCTCCCATCCTGCCCTCCTTTCCTAGCATCACCAACAGTACTTGCCATTTGTCCTTTGTCACTGTTATGGGGGGTAAGCTCATATGGTTTCCCAACCTGTGGTCTCTGCATATTTCTTCCCCAACTGCCACCCCCCACTCCTAGTTTAAATTCCCAACTTCCTCTATGTACTCCTCCATCCTCTGTTTCAACAGTTTCTTTCCTCCTCACTCAAGTGTAGTCCGTCCCTGGCATAGAGACTACTGTCCTCCCAGGTCCCTCCCCCAATAGCCATACCCTTTAGCACAACACCAGGTTCTTAGCCATCCGTTAAATTCCTCTATTCTCAGCTTTCTTGTTGTGCTTGCCTCTGGCACAGGAAGTATCTCTGAAAAAGTTACTGATCTTCTTGCCCCCTCACATAATTGTGCTAGTTCCTCAAACCTCCTCTGGACTGTATCTACTGTCTTGTCAGCCAGGTCGTTTGTCCCAAGTGTATAATTAAATGAGGCTTGTCCCTACCCCTTCTAGCATATTTCAGAACAGACTGTCCCACCCTTTCCGCTGTCATTCCTGGCATGGCCTCCACCCAAATGCGACTACGACTCTCCCCCTGCTACCCCACCTAACTCCTCTTAGTATTGAGTCCCCAGTACTAAGATTCCACCCCTATTACTCCTGCTTGCTTCCATTCATCTCCTCTCTCATTTCCAGCTCCTCTTCTTCCTCCTGCATTATTTCCCCTTTACCCTTTGCAATTCTCCCAGCAGAACTTCCCCCGCTCCAGTTTGGTCCAGGCATTTATCAATTACTCCTCTAATTTCATCATTTCCTCCTCCACCTTCTTCCTCTAGCAGTGCACAACTATTTTCTGAAGGCCCTTCACAAATGCCCGCTCCCTCTCTCTTCATAGTAACCTGTTCTCTCCTTTCCACTCCATGACTTTTGCCACTTCTTCGCCTCCCCTCACAAGTCCCTATCTCCTCCTTCCATTTGTCATTGTCTCCTGACCTGGTTTCCCCAGCAATTGTTCTTCCTGGCCTGGGCCCCTTTGTCTCTGCTTCCCTTCTTCTGACCCTCTCCTCACCACTGTTGGCTTAAATCACCCTCCCTCATCTCCCCTTCTTCCTCCCTCCAGTATTGGGCTAAACCCACCCCCAATCTGCCTTGCCTGTCTTAGTTCCTCCTGCAGACCCTCAATCTCCTTTCTAAGTTTTTCTATGTGGTTGCACACTAAATATCCTCCCACATTCCAGGCAATTTTTAGAAAGACTGGTGCACTGCAGTTGTTGCAGCCTACCACCACATTGCTGTCGTTGCCCACCAGCGACCCCCCACCCTTCCAGATGCAGGATACCAAACACTCCCCCAAGTCTCCCCTCTCCCTCCTCTATCAGTGCAAAACATTTTCTTTATTTCCCTTACCTCCTTTGTTGCACACGTTTAGATATATTGAGCAACTGCTTTTTATATTCCTATCCTTCCTATCCATACTCAAAAACAGACTTTAAGTAGCCATTGCACAACCTTCTTCAAACTCCTACTCCTCCTTTCCCCAATGCAATATCAATGCGAAGAAGTAATAATGAAAGCTCCTAGATTTGCATTTACTTCCCTTCCACTGAGAGAGCAGTCACCTCTTCACTTGCTGCTGTTCCTTTCCTGGATGTCTGCTTTTGCTATGACAGGTGCATATCCTTTGCCTGTTTGAGGAAGTGATGTCAGAACCCCTGGTATAAAGAAATAATGGACCAAGGGTGGGACCAGCCCAAGTCTTCAGAAACAATCAGGTAGCTGGGGCCTCTGGTCAGACCATTAGTACCCTTCCCCACTCTGCACTCAAACTTTGCAGCTAGTGAAGCCAGAAACAATGAATCACAATTCTACTCAAAGCCCCCAAAATAAGTTTGCTACCCAAAGAAATAGGACTCCAATTCAAATAGCTTCACCAACAACACATCAAAATAGGCTTGGAATTAGAAGATATATGTCTCCAATTCAAAGAAGCAGACCCAGTTAAATCACACCAATTATGTTTTAAAACAGAAGTAATAGGTCTCTACAAATGCAGCCTGCCACACAGTGAATCAAACAAATGAGCCCACTTATAGCTACCAAAACAGGTTTCAAAATTCCAACAGCCCCAAACAATACCCTGCTAGCCCCTTAGTAGTAAGAAAAAAATAACCTTCTACCAAGTAGAATCCACAAGAAACAATGTAAAACAACAAGAAGCTACTGTACTGTAGATCTGATCTTGTCCCCCTTCTAGTTCCTTCTGAGAAGCCAAAGCACTGAGTTCCAAACTCTGATTTCCCTTGTGCTGCTTTCAAAATCAGACAGTTCCAAACTCTGTGATTTCCCTTATGCTGCTGTCAAAATCAGAGTTCCAAACTCTTTGACTTCCCATGTGCTGCTTTCTAAATCAGACAGTTCCAAACTCTGTGATTTCCCTTGTGCTGCTTTCAAAATCAAACAGTTCTAAACTCTGGAGAGAGCTCATCTCAGCTCCAAAGTATGGAGCCTGTAGTCAGCCTCCAAGGTGTAATTAGGGGAGTATACTGGCAGAGTTAACACCTGGCTAAGGTGAAACTCTGATACTACCTTCGGGAGGAATTTCGGGTTGGGGCGACAACCTTGTCCCTGTGGAAGACCAGATAAGGGGAGTCCACTGAATGTGCCTGGAGCTCCCCTGTCCTTCTGGCAGATGTGGTAGCCACCAGCAAGGCCATCTTCCAAGACAAGTGTGACAATGCACACTTGTGCACTGGTTCGAATGGCATGCCCATGAGCTTTGCTAGTGCCAGCAGTAGATCCCATGGAGGTGGAGGTGGAGGTTCACACACTGGAGGGGATATGTGATCCAGGCCTTTGAAAAAGCATCTGACCACTGTCTCCTGCACCAATGTCAGCTGACCAGCCCACGCCCAGTAAGCAGAGATGACTGCCAGGTGCACCTTAAGGGTCGATGACCGAAGACTCCCTTTGGACAGAGACCAAAAGGTAGTCAAGAAAGTTAGCCACTGGACAGGACAAAGGGTCCAGGCCTTTGTCCTGACACCAAATGGAAAACCTTTTCCATTTGAAGACATAACATTTCTTGGTCGATTCCTTTCTGGATGACTTCACCACGGTGAGGACATTCTCGGAAAGCCTCAAAGCCTGGAACGCTACCTCTGAGGAACCAGGCTGTGAGGTGCAGGGATTGAAGGTCCAGATGGTATACCTTCCCCTGACTGAGAGAGATCAGGTACCAGCGTGCTGGGAGCCACTCCGGGGGCCTGCAGCTGAGGCTGAGGAGATCTGGATACCAGAACTGGCACAGCCAGTCTGGGGCTACCAGGA
This sequence comes from Neoceratodus forsteri, assembly GCA_016271365.2. Lineage (NCBI taxonomy): Eukaryota > Metazoa > Chordata > Ceratodontiformes > Ceratodontidae > Neoceratodus > Neoceratodus forsteri. Next base: position 235,577,806 of record CM057451.1, read on the forward strand.
TCACCTTCGTTTTGTGCCTCCTCACCTTGAGGAGCACCTTGTGGATCAAGGGAAATGGAAGAAAGGTGTAGAGAAGGCCTGGGGTCCATGGCCTTGAGAAGGCATCCCCCTGCAGTGAGCCCTGCTGAAGGAGGTGGACATGAAACAGCCTCAGCTTGGTGTTGTCCCTGGAGGCAAACAGGTCTACCATCGGTTTGCCCCAGTGGGAGAACAGGTTGTAAGCTACCTCTGGATGGAGAGACCATGCGTGGGATGTCTCACTTAAGTGGCTGAGAGTATCCGCCAGATGGTTTGAGGCTCCTGCCACATGGATGGCTAAGAGATCCACCTCCAGATGGCCGACAAGGGTCCACATGCCAAGCTCCTCCCTGCAAAGCAGACGGGAGTGCGTGCTGCCCTGTTTGTTGAGGTAGAACACGGTCGTGGTATCGTACATCTGGACTTGAACCACTTAACCCCGGAGCTGAGGAGCGAAAGCTGACAGTGCCAGTCAGCCTCTTCTGAGCTTCAACAGGTTGATGTGGTATCGGGACACCTCGGGGGTCCAGAACCCATGGGCCCTTTTGTCCCCCATGTGGACTCCCCAGCCCATGAGAGAGGCATCGGTCGGGAGGACGGCCATCGGCTTGGGGCGAACAAACGGGATCCCTTTCTGCAACTGGTCTGGGGCGGTCCACATCTTCTGGGTTACAGTGATAAGCTGGTTGAAATGACCGTGGCACTGAGCCCACTGGGAGGCCAACCGGGACCATCAGACCACTGAGGTGCATGCCGCCATGTAACCCAGAAGGTGCAGAAAGTCCCAGGCAGGGCGCAATTGCCCAACCAGAAATGATTAGACAAAGGAGGAGAGAATCTCCGCCCTGTCCACCGGGACCCGAGCTCTGACTTGACGAGAGTTGAGCTCTGCCCCGATGATTGCCTGGGATGGCACGAGTTCCAACTTGGCCTTGTTGCTCAGGAGGCCGAGTTGAGAGCAGGTTTGGGGGGCCAGGTCCCTGGACCTCTCCACCTCCTGTTGTGTGGGACCTGCTAAGAGCCAATCATCAAGGTAGGGGTAAATTCTTACCCCCCCCCGACACCTGAGATAGGCTGCCACCACTGTGATGCATTTAGTGAAGACCCGTGGGGCCAATGACAGGCCGAACGGCATGGTTCAGAGCTCGTATAGGGTTCCTTTGGCTCTGAAGCAGAGGAACCGCCAATGAGATGGATGGATTGGGACATGAAAGAACATGTCCCGCAGATCCAGTGAACAGAACCACATGTTTCGCTCCAAGGATGGTAAGATCCGAGACCGAGTGACCATCTGAAAGGTGCGTGACCTGAGATACTGATTCAGGTCGTGCAGTTCTAGAATGGGGTGCCAGCCCCCCGTCCGCTTGGGCACCAGGAAGTACCTGGAGACAAGCCTGGGTTTGCTGGAGAATCTGCCACTGGAGCTACTGCCTCCTTGAGGAAGAGCTGAGCAAGGTCATTTCAGACAGCCGACTGAGTATGGACGGATACTCTTTCCTCCCGTGGGGCGCGGGCTCAGTTTGGAGGGTACTGCTCAAATTCCAGAGGCAGTCCCTGACCGACCACCTCCAGAACCCACCTGTACCAGGTGATAGCGGACCAGGCAGAAAGGAAGTGCGGAGCCAGCCCCCCATGGGAGGACTCAGAACTGGCGTGACAGGAGAGGGGGTGGGCAGCCCCCGGCCCGTCACTGAGCAGGCCTGGAGGAGGAGGATCCAGGACCTTAACCTCAGCCTACTTTATGAGCCTGGGAGGGTCTGGGCTTGGGCCGGGGGCACCAAGTTTGAGCCTGCTGCCGCCCTCCTTGAAAGGAGGGTTGCTGGGCCACAGGGGAAGAATGCCGGAAAGGCTTCTTCTTCTTCTGCTGCTGCTTCTTACTCGAAGGACCTTTAGCAGAAGTAGCATCCAAGGTAGCACTGGACTGCTTAATATGCTGAAGGTGACCAGCCACACCTGGGCCAAAAGGTCGGTGCCAGGAAAGGCACATCAGCTAGTTTGTGCTGAGTATCTGCCAGGAAAGAGGAGAGTCTCAGCCAAGCCCTGCGGCGAGAGGCAACTGCGGCTGCCATTGAGCGGTTACAAGAATCCCAAATGTCCAGGGCTGTCTGAAGCTGCTGTTTGGCAACAGCCCAGCCCTGATCCAGAACCTGCTTGACCGTGGTCTGCATGTCCGTGGGGAGGTGTGGGAGGACTTCATCCAAAGACCCCAAGAGGGCATGGGAGAAGTGTGCCATGATGACGGACGAACTTGCCTGACAAAGGCCTAAAGATGAGGCCACAAAGACCTTTCGAGTCGAATGATCCAACAGTTTGGATTCTTTTTCGGGAGGTCAGTCCGTGTCGGAAGAACTGCCAGTACGCCTGAACACAGAGGCGGTCATCAGGCTCTTGGCTGAAGGGTGCTCTGTGAACCCCGCAAGGGACCCCATGGGCACTGCATACTTGTGGGCCACGCAGGCAGATGGAGCTGGACAAGAGGCAGAGCGCTGCCAAAGTTCAGGAGCCAGGCCCAATATGGCCTCGGTCACTGGAAAGGCCTCTGTCGGGGTATCTCCTTTCTTGAGGATGTCCGTGGAGGGTACTCCACCTTTTTCTGGATAGGTTCTAGAGCCCTGTAGACTCAGAAATAAGGCAAAGAATGCCCTGAAAAGATGAAGGACCTTCCTCTGTCTCTATCCTACCAACCGATTTGTCATCCCCAGGATGAGAATGTAGGCCGGTCTCATCCGAATCCGAGGAATCCGGGTATAACAGTTGACCACCGAGGTCACCTTTGACCAGCCGAGGGCAGTCTGGGGTGACAGTGACCGTGAGGGTGTCTAGTCAATCTCCTTTGGAAGGAGCCCCTCCCACAGGCTGCTTGGGAGGCAGTTCCACCAGGATTGGTGGAGAGACTGGTAAAGGTCAAACCAGAGGTTTCGCTGGCTCCGAAGGAGTTGGCTTCGGCCTGGGAGGTGAGAGCCAGGTAATTGCCGGGGTTGAAACCGGGGTCGGTTTATTCCAGGACAGAATTAGCTGTTGCCACATGAGGTCCTCATAGTGCCAACGGAGTTTCCGCCAGAGCCTCGCCCCATCCGAGGAGGATGAGTACATCCAATGGCATCGCCTCTTCTTAGAGCACTTATGGCTCTTCCTCGGCCTGTCGGTCGAGGGGATCCTGGACCTCGATCAAGATCGGGCGAGCCAACTCAGTCGATCGGGAGACAACGGTGGGACCGATGTCTTCCCAGGGTCGGGGACCACTTCCTTGACGGGATTCCCAGCAGGCTGGGTCTCCTCATCGAGGAAAGAAAGAACCGGATCAAGAGAGTCGTTGACAGGAGTCATCGACAATGGGTCGATCGGGTCAATGACAATTTCGACCTCATCGATTGACGGTTCAGTCGACTAGCCAGATGGCAAGGCCGAGAAGCCAGTGGCCAAAAGGCAATCTTGACCGAAGTCGAGACTGCTGGTTCCTGGGACTGAGACCTCTCCCGATCCCAAGAACGTCTTCGGATCCCGGGTCCTTTTCCCGCTTACGAGACCGAGAGGAGTGTGTGCTCGCAGGACCCTCTCCCTTAGTCAGGAGAGACTGGCACAACTCTCAGAAAGAACCAGTGAAGGTGGAGCCCAGGTTGAGTGGGACGAAGAAGCTCAGAGAGGAAGATTCCCAGCCTTAACTGCTTCCACCTCAAAGGCTTGTATGCGTTCCAATTGCTTGGCAGATTCCGTAGCCGCGGAAACCGCCCACTGAGCCTCCTTTGATTTCACCAGAGGGTTCTGTTTTTCCAGCCTCCCCTACTTCAGGCATGCGAGATGGTCGTCAACTACGTTAGGGTGAAATGCAAAGCAAAAGTCGCACTTCGCGGTGTCATGGCCGACATCCAAGCAGTAGACGCATGCAGCGTGAGAATCGGTGCATGACATTTTCTGGCCGCACGAACACCAGCAAAATCTTGGGGAAGACTTGTCTTCCATAATCAGAGTAGAAGAGTCACGGTCGCTGAAGCGAACTGGACAAAGTTTCGGAAGAACCGAAGGTTTAGGAGCTAGGGCCTACAAAATGCAGAAGCACGAAGGAGGCAACCTGAATCTTCCAGTGGAAAGGAAGATCTGGCGTCATGGGGGGAGCTGAGGGTTATACCACTCGGGTGAGTGGAAGGAGCCAGCTTGAAGACTTCTGGTGATTCTTAAAGGGGAAAGGGACATGTCAATAAGTGTGGATGAACAACATATCCAAGATCCTAGAAACAGACTTGGGCAAATTGACACTGATGCCCAGAGAGTAGAACAACTGGAGAGTCCTCTCTCGGGTGTGGAGAAGTTGGTCCCTGGACGGGGCTTTAAAGAGCCAGTTGTCCAAATAGGGGAAGATGTACAGGCCCTCTTGTTGGAGAGCTGCAGCCACGGCTGCTAAGCATTTTGTAAAGACACGCAGAGCAAAGGATAAGCTAAAGGGCAGGATTCTGAATTGGTAATGTTCGCCCTGAAAAAGGAACTGGAGGAAATGCCTGTGTGGTGGACACACCGAAATATGGAGGCAGGCATCCTGCATGTCAGGGAAGCATAGCCAGTCACCCTGTCTGAGCAGGGGTAGCAGCCCTGGAAGAGTGACCATGCAAAACTTTTTGTACAGGATGCAGAAACTGAGGTGTTTGAGATCCAGAATAGGCCTCAGGTCTCCAGTTCTTCTGGGGACCAGGAAAAACCTGGAGTAGAGCCCTTTGTTCTCCTGCCGCCAGGGCCCTGGCTCAGTTGCCCTATTCCACAGAAGGGAGTGTACCTCCTCCTGAAGGACCACTGCATGGTCTGGAGAATAGGTGGATGGTACCGGGGGAGTCTCTGAGGGTTGCACCAAAAGCTCCAGAGTATGACCCCTTTCTATAATCTGAAGGATCCAGGCATCTGAAGTGATGGTTCTCCAATGACTGAGATGGAAGTCCCTGACCACGACCTCTTGGTTAGGGACTGGAAGAGGGGAGGTCTGGCAAGGAGTCGGGCAGAAGCAGATCCGGATGCTGGGGCTAATCCATTGCCTCTGGGTTGCTTCGCAGCAAAGCCCAAGGAGGAAGAGGGGAAGGTAAGGTAGAGCTGGCCTTCAACTTTCCCTGAAGACAGAAGCCTGCACCAGACTGGTGAGACATCTTTCAAAACGATGGGCGCTGTCTACTCCTTGGCTGGGTATGATAGAGCAAATGGACAGACTTAATAGCCCCACCCAAGGCCTGCAGCTTATTAATGATGTCCTGGACCTCGGGCCAAAACAGCTTGAAGCCACTGAATGGGGCATTAAGCACCTTCTGGTGGACATCAGTCGTGAAGCCTGACAGCCTGGGGCAGGCATGCCTATGAAGGCAAATGCCCATGGCAGCAGCCCTGGCAACCGTGTCAGTCATGACATACAAGGACTTCCGGTGCAGCTTCCGGGTACATGGCAACATAACACTCGAGCGCTCAGCCCGCTCCCCTCTTTAAAGTCGATAAATTAGCCACAGTACCAGTAATCCTACTGAAATATCACTGAGAACTTTATGGCTGCTTGCAATCTACAAGGGGGATCCAACAGATTTGCCGCAATTCGCCCGGACACTGAAAATTCAGACAGAGACGTGACCAACTTGGGGGCCTCCACGCTCTCTATCCAGACGTCCCAATCTAGGCCGCACAGAAGGAACAAGCCTAAACCAAAACAACCTGCTAAAATGGATATCAAGTTAGATAAAATATTACAGGAACTTCAGGAGTTCAAATCAGACTTTCAATCATTTAAACAAACCCAAGAGACGTTTCAAAGAGAACTCAAGGAGCTACACTCTACAGTGTCCTCTCTAGACCAACAGGCACAAGAACAGGCCTCTACCACCTCTCAGCTGCAGGATACCCTAAACCAAGTTGCCCATTTCTGTCAGCTCATGGTTGAGCATCAGGAGGACGCTGAAAACCGCAGTCGTCACGAAAACATTTGCTTATATGGGGTCCCTGAAAACAGCGAAGGATCAAACCTGCTTACTTTTGCAGAGACCCTCCTGTGAGAGGCCCTTGAGTTGGATCCAGATTACAATTTTTAATTGAGAGGCTACATAGAGCTCTGGGCCCAAAACCCACTCAAGCTTCTGCCTGCCCCAGATCTATAATCATAAGGTTTCTCTGATTTCAAACAAAAGAGTTTATTTTAAAGCAGGCCTGGGCCAAACCACACATCTACTGTGGAGATAATCGCATCTTCGTGGACAACGACTATGCTCCCGCCACGATGAAGAGAAGGCGGGCATACATTCTGTTGTTCTCCCTCCTCAAGCAGCAGAAGCTTAAATTCAGAACCCCATACGCCAGTAGACTGGTGATCCAGTTTCCATTGGGGCAGCAGTCTTACGACACCATGGAGGACGCCTGTATGGACCTTAAAGACTGGAGTTATACACTGCCAGCCTCGACCGACTACCTCCGAGAGCATCCGAAGACAGGGATTCCTCTAGAGTGATATCCCCCAGACAACTGCCAGACCAGCAAGCAACTATTGACTCGATTAAAAAACTGCTGGCACAGCTCTCCAGGAAGACCAGCTGAATCTCTTCAGATCCAGGACTCTTGGTTCGCAATGAGTAGTGTGGCAGGGGAAGGGATCAAGGACTACGGGGGCTCATGCCTTGGGAGGTTCTGTGGGGGATTCTACCCTACCTTTTAACCTGCTTTAATCAAACAAATACATACTTCTCAGGGCGCCTTGGGGGGGGTACCCAGGGAGCCGGGCAGAAGACCTAGCCCGGACTCGGCTGTTACATTGGGACGTGTGGGAGATGAGGGATGTGGAGATCCCACTCAGCCTATCTCCCTCGTGGTGGTCAAGGGAGTGGGCGGCAGCGAGCCCTGTCCAGCCTTCCTGAATGTTCCCCGAAATGGATCCTGTACGATGATGATCTGCTACCGGACTACGCTGGGTGGGAGAATATTGGCCCGTTTTTCTCCTATTCTCTCTTGAAATAGCCAGGAGGTAGCTAAATCTGCTCTGTCCCCATTAGACAGGGTCTTACAGAGGACCCCGGACATGGTTGGAGGCAAGTGGGCTCTGAGCAGTTGCTTGGCCTGCTCAGACCTGGATGCCCACCAGAGTTTAGGGCTGCACTCTTGCAAACTCAACTGGCCTTACTGCGTTAGCCCGTTAGATAGGGCACAGTTTATGGGTATTCTCGGCCTGGCGGCATCAGAGGGTATTTAAGCCTGGAGGATTCACAGGTGAACTAAGAAGGGGGTCCTATTATCGGAGGACCAGATAATCTATGGCTGGGTGGGTTCGGGCCCTGTCTACCCTGGACCCCTCTACGAGAGGTTATACTGACATATTAGGCCAGAGGTAGAGCTCCCTCTTTCGCTCTCTGCTCCTTATCTCCCAAGTGAGAGGTCGAAAGGCTTGAGATATGGGCGGGATTCCTGACCTGGTTCTCTGGTGGGCCTCACTTTCCTGGGGATGTCCCCCTCCTCCCACTTCATAGGACACGTGCAAGTGGGGCATCCCCTAGACCTTCTTGTCCTTCTGCTGTCTCTCAGCTGCATGCCATTTCCATCTTCCTTCGCAAGCCCAAATATAAAGGGATCTTCATCCTGGAGGGTCTTGTGTCATAGCCTGCACACCTGTGACTACATCATAATTTTGTTTATCTTATACAACCATATAGGAGCTACAACCAGGACTTTAAAAACTTTCAGAAGCTGTCCTACAGTCACTTAAATAGACACTTAATTTGAGTTCCTATACCATTAGGAACACTTTCATTTTATGTATCCTGGAATGGGCGGTCAGAGTTTACTCAACTTGGACTTTAACTACTTACATAGCGAGGACTAGAACATATTTCTGAGCCAGCTGTTGACAATTAGAGCGGGGTTTTGGAAGTAAATACTTGGAGGCATTTTCCCTGAATGTTTGGTATAATCTACTTTTATAACTATTGTTAATCTCTCCCATCACTAAGTTTTCAAGGAAAGGAGACTATCTACCACTCATTGCTCTGTCTCCACGATTAGCCGCTAGCTACATATCCCGGGGTGAAACTGTCGAACCTTACTCTCTTTCCCCTCCACTTACTCCCATCTATAGGGGAGCGGATCCAAGATTCTTATATCACCCAAGACTCAAGTCATAAAGTAACTGCATCTTTTTCCCCCCCCAAATCCCTTCGTTTTACTATCACCTTTTATTTTCTTACTGCCCCTGATACTGGTTATCCCTACCTCAATCCTCTCCCTTCCTGGAGTTAGGGACAGGAGTTTCCCCAGGACCCCATATCATCTTGTTGATTGGGAGCCCACCTATGGATGGTCGGACAACAGGTTCCAAATGCATGCTCCATTTGAGCATGCATTGCTGGAAGTCACAGAAACTCCCCATAACTGGGGCCTGTACATAGTTATCATTCTCCTTCATACTGTATACATTTATACAAGTATGCCTAGTTGGCATACAAGTCTTCTTACAGCTCTTTCTCGGATATTGTTTTTTCCTTTTATTTTTGGATCACAGTACATTTGATCATTGCAAATTACACAGATATTACCTGTTGTATAAGACAGGAATACAAAGTGGTTGTTTAACAGGGGGTTTCCTTTGGGGGGGGGCTCGGGAAGTCACAAAAGGCCCATGTTATACATAGAGATGCAGCACCCCTTTAAACTCATATCCCACAATGTAAATGGACTGGCCGGCACCATCAAGAGGGACTGTACACTCCAAGCGCTTAAAAAATTAAATCCAGATATACAGGAGGCTCACCTCTCCTCCACTGAGCACCAAAAATTGCTCAAATTTGGATTTTCACATATACAGTAGTTGAATCCTCCTACCACAGAGGTAGGAGAAGAGGTTCAGTGACTCTGATTCCAAGATGCTCTAAATTAAAACTCTTTGACCAATATGCTGATAAAGAGGGCAGGCTGGCACTGGCGGTAGTCAAACTGAACCAACAGATTTTTTAACAGTATGCAGCCTCCATGTCACACCAGGCTCTGACGCTTCCACCATACAGCATCTAACAGATGCTATTGTGACCAGGCAGTAAGATATTTTTATTGTGGGAGGGGATCTTAACTGTCAGCTTAACCCTTCGCTTGACTCTTCAGCAACGCATCCTTCCCAACAGACATACGGACAAAAACATCTTCGACACCTTCTTCATGATGTAGGCTTGGTGTGCACGTGGAGACAGCTCCATCCCTCGCATTGGAAATTTACTTATTATTCCAATGCCTTTAAACACTATTCTAGATTGGATTACTCTTGCCTAGGCAAGGAACACTTTGACCTGGTTCAGTCTGCAGAGATTTTAAATATCTGTCTGTCCGACCATGCCCCCGTCACTCTGGATCTCAATATCCAGAAAGATAGGATAAATACTCAATGGCGATTTAATCCGTCTCTGCTCAGAGATTAAGAATTCCGGGACCTGCTGGATAAATGTATCTCAGAAATCATAGGAGATAATACCCCCCCCAGACCTCTCCCCAAACTCTCTGGGACGCGCTTAAGGTAATACTCAGAGGCTATATACTAGCTTATGCCTCGCATAAGAAAAAACAGGCCGAGTCTAATTCAGCAGCCCTAAAAAACAAACTTAGATTCCTCCAGGAGGCCCATATGCAAAGAGACACTGATCTCTTACCTTTAATAACTCAAACACAGGCCAAGATCCAACAGTTATTGACAGCTAAAACTGAGCAGGCTTTGGCCTGGCTGAGGCAATGCTACTATGAGGGAGGGGCTTGGGCTTCTAGACTTCTAGCCTATCGCCTTAGAAATCAAATACAACAATGTACCATTTCTAAAATTAAGGGCCCCATATCCGGACAGACTAGATACTTGACATCACATATACAAAACACCTTTAAGAAGTATTATCAGACCCTTTATTCTTCTCCGACGGACTCCGACCCACACAAAATATCAACCTTTCTTGCTCAGCTTCACCTTCCTGCTTTCTCGGCCTCACAGCAGACACAGATAGTAGCCCCGATTACAGAATTAGAGCTCCAAAATAAAATTCAAGGTCTTAAAAACAGGAAATCCCCAGGCCCAGATGGTTTGGGGGCAGAATTTTACAAAGGTGCATGGAATTTATTGCAAACTCCCCTTCTGCAAGCATTACAAACCGCCCACACTACTTCCTCTTTTCCTCTCTCATAAAGACAAGCAACAATTTCGGTGATCGTGAAACCCCAAAAACCCCCACATCTATGTGACTCATACCGCCCTATTTCGGTACTCAATCAAGACTATAAAACTTACACAAGTATTTTGGCTCACAGGCTTGACCACATTCTTCCCTCATTAATACATCCGGATCAGTCAGATTTATCAAAGGCAGGCAGACAACAGACAACATCAAAAGAACCTTATATCTTATAGATCATACCCAGTCTACAAAGTCCCCCCTCCTGATATTGAGTCTTGATGCCCAAAAGGCTTTTGATATGGTCTCTTGGGAATTTCTTCAGGCAGCCCTACAAAAATGTGAATTTCTTGCTCCCTTTACAGATGCCATTAGAGGAATATACACAGATCCAGAGGCGGTAGTGAAGCTGAATGGCTCGCAATACGACCGCTTCTCCTTGCATAGGGGTACCCGTCAGGGCTGTCCCCTCTCTCCATACCTGTTTGCTCGTTTAGTAGAACCCATAGCTCAGCTACTTCGACAAACCTCTGGCCTTCACGGATATAAAGTTTCTGAGTCATCATACCATAAAATAGCATATTACGCTGATGATCTCCTTCTCTACATTACTCATCCCGAAGAATCGCTGCAAACCTTAACTATCCTTTTAAAAGAAATGGAGATTCTCACAGGTTATACCATAAACCCAAACAAATCAGATGTCTTGCTTATACAACCCCTTCTTTCCCCAAGATCTTATTTGGAACTATCCCTATAAGTGGGATAAAACGTATATACAGTAACTTATATCAGAGTTAAAATCCCACCAAATCTATCCGACCTATACAACCCAAATTATTCCTCTACTCTTTACAGAATAAATTTGGATCTGCAGAGCTGGACCCCCTTCCCCTATCGCTATTGGCTAGAGTCCAGTCTATTCAGATGAACTCTCTTCCAAAGATCTTATACCCAATGCAAAATTTTCCCTTGACCCCTTTTTTTTTTGAAATCTCTTTTTATCCCCTCCTGGTCGCCCTCGCCACTCCTCTCCTTTGGGCTAGCTCAATGCCCTCCAGTCCCCCACTGAGTCTGCCCCTAGAGTGCCTCGCTGGTGACTCCTACCTGCCTTCTTCCTCCCATGGAGCACCTTGCACAGCGGGGTCTGCCCGTGATTGCAGACTGGGTGGCTGGAGCGGCCATCATCCGGAGTGCCGAGGGTTTTTTCCGTTTTTTCTGTCCCTCCCCTCTATCCCACTGAGGACGCCGGCTCAGGCGGAACGTGCTTACGCACACCTGCCAAGTGCCAGATGGCGTCCTCCCCTCCCCAGCTCCCCCCAATGGAAGCCGCCATTGCCCCAAGAGTCGGTGCTTCCACCGGCTCTCCCGGGCATCGGGTGTATTGAACACCCCTGTTGTCCCTCCCCGAAGGAGGAGAGCATCCGTGGAGATGCTCGATCCTCCTTCCCCCTGCCGACCCCCGGCAACCCGAGTCCGTTCCCGAACACGGGTCGCCGGCGTGGTGCGAGGTGTGGCATCCAGCGCTTCAACCCTCAGTGCCACTGGGCCTATTCCCTTGCCCCTTTTAGCGAAGGACATTCGGAAGTGGGACAGCTCCACTAGCCATTTTTTACGGGTGAATGAACGACCTAGACTGGCAATGGGCAAGCTCCAATGCCCCAAATATAGAGGAGGATTATCTCTCTCCCTCATATATTCCATTATTGGATGGCCTCTCTGCTCATCCATATAATTACCTGGCTTTTACCTCAAACTCATGCCCCACCCTGGCTGATAATAGAGCAGACTATGGCAACCTGCCCCCTGCATTACTCTCGAATGTTTCAGCCTAATAATATAACACGGTTGCAGGGGGGTTCCAGAGTCATTAAAGAGATGCTCCATTCTTGGACGAAATTCTTAGCTCAACCCTCCAGTGGGTTTCTGTCTTCCTAGCTGGGAATTCCGGCGGAAGACGCTTAATGGGTTCCGGCACGACTGGATACTACTTTCCAATCCTGGGCCCGTAGAGGTCTATGTTACACACACCAATTTTATGATAACGCAGTGTTTAAATCATTTGACCAACTCAAAGAGGAGTTTTCTTTAGATAGGAGTGACTTTTATATATATATTTACCAATCCGTAACTTTCTATGCTCAAAAATTGGTTGAGATGTTACTACTCAGACTATCCCCCCCCCCATGCTCTCTCCTATTTCAGTCAGAGAAAGGCAGAGACCGGAGTCACTTGGTTTCCCGCCTTTATAAAGCCCTACAAGGGGCACCAACACAAATCATGGACTTGGTACAATTCCATTGGGAAGCAGAACTCCAGATTGAACTGTCTCAGGAGGACTGGCTCCAGATTTGGCGGAGGTAACACAAAACCTCCATCTCTTATACTTGGAGAGAATATTCCTGGAGGGTGGTGTCTAGATACTTCCGGACACCCCAAATTACTGCTAAATACCTGGCTGGAGGAGACTCTTCCTGCTGGAGGAAATGCGGATATGAGGTAGCCATGCATACCCACATTTTATGGTCCTGCCCATTGTTGGCAGTGTACTGGTCTTCAATAGGAAATAAAATTACACACCTCTTCCCAGTACTAGGTGCGTTTTCTCCGGCAATAGGGCTCCTACTTAATTATCCCTGCTGTTTCAGCGACCCACACCAAGTATACCTTCTTAATATTCCCCTGGGGGCAGCTAAGAAATGTATTACTAGACTATGGCTCCGCCCAGAGCCCCTCTCCATTTCAGCTTGGGAAGACACAGTATATGACATTTACAAATTAGAACATATGACAGCCAGAATTCAAAATAAAGTCCCTGAATTAATGAATCACTGGAACACTTGGTTTCTTTACATAGCCCAATTCAGGACCGATCAGATACCTTAGGGTTCTGATGTAGGGTGTGATGAATAATGGTGCTCGCATAATGGGGTTAGGCCAGCCCTTAATTTCTAGTCCTCCTTTTGGAGACCCTTCTTTATCCAGATGAGTGGGGATCCTATCTAACTACCCTCTTTATGGGCAGAGTGGCTCCCGGGCCTTCCCCGTTTGCCCCTGCGATTACAGACAAAAAGTACGGAATGGACTTGGAATACCTGTCTCAGGATGACATTTTCTACAAAGATATAATTATGATCTTTAAATTCTTGAAGACGATAATCTCTATACTTATTATCTTTATATCACTGCTTAATTTCACAATTGAATATTGTCCTTCCTTGTTTCCCAGTGGATTGCTACTACTTTTATTGATTGCCATATTTTGAACATACTACTGAATTCCTGTAAACATGAACTGTGATGCCATATAAGTTAAAATCTGAAATAAAAAGACAGTTTAAAAAAAAAAAAGTCATGTCATACAAGGCCCAGAGGAGGTGTTTACTAATATCCTCAGCAGCCTGGAAGGACGTCCTGTTTCTAGGAACATTCCAGGAGGGCCTGAGCAGCCACTTTGCTCTTGTTCCATATGGTATTCTGGTATCTGATCATATGAGATAAATAACTGGCAATCAAAAGTCCAGAGTGGAGAGTACATAGGCCCTCTTACCCTAGAGGTCTAACTGTCTCGATTCCCTGGCAGGGGGAAGGGAACTAAGGTGTTTGGGCACCTTGGACCTGTCAGGAGCGGCTTTGATGACCAAAGAATCGGTCTCAGGCTGGGCAAAATAACAGGGCAAGCCCTGCAGTGCATGACGGAGCTTGTCAGCCCTCCGGGGCATGGCAGGAAGCATATCAGGATGGTGCCATGCACAGTGGTAGCATTCCTCAAGGCTGGCAGAATGGAAGGAATGATGTTAGGGGGAGATTCTGAGATCTCCAAAGAGTCTACCAGCTCTCTCCTGGTGGCATCCTCTTCCTCAGTGTGGAAGCCTATGGCTGTGTACAGCTGCTTCATAACACTGAAGAAGGCATGGTTTTCAGGAGGGGGGATCTGGGGTATGCTTAAACGAGTACTCATTCACTGAAGAAGCAGTGGACCTATCTGAGGAAAGAGGTTCCTCCTCTTCCTCAGGAAGAATCGGGTCAGGGTGGTACTCCTCTTCAATGTGGCCCCATTTCCAGTTCAGGGTCTGACAAACAAGGGACCAAGGACCCCCTGAGGGAAGCTAGCTGATACGGCCAAACTGGCGGTGATGTCAACAGAGCAATCGAAGGCACTGGGGACACAGGTCTGTGTGCCCCCAACTGGTGCAACAAAGCCGTGGGGTCAGCTGGGTTGGAACAGTGTTCAGGTCAACAACAGGTAGGGTCTGCAGCGACGGCAATGGGGCCGTAGGGACAGGGCATGACAAACCATCCGATGGGTCTTGAGAGCCTGAAGGCACCAGCATTTGAGGGCCTGAGAAAGCATCAGACCTCGATGGAGGGTCCAGAGTCAACAACCCAAGGATTGATGATCGAGGAACCGATAACCAAAGGGTCAATGGATGGCCTCCCTGAGAACTGGGAGGTGGCACTGTCGGTCGGGGCCTGACAGAAGCAGAGGCCTGGACAGTGGAAGGTGTTGGGGTGGCCACTGCTGCCAGAGTACCCCCAGAGGACAAAAAAGAAGCCACTGAGGCGAGAGCACCGCCAGAAGAAGCAGTCTGACCCGCGGTCTTTTTGTGACTTGTCTCGGGTCTTAAGAGGCCTGGGAGCTCGACGAACCCACGGGCGACTGGAAAGGAGGGACTCTAGAAGACCCCTGCCCAGAACCGGCTACCTGCTGTTCCATGCAAAATTTCTTCAAAGCCTTTTTGCATTACCTCAAGGGTAGTTAAATTAAACTTCTGGCAGAGCTCACAGTCTGAGACATTATGGTTAGGCCCAAGGCAGCAAACACAGAGGCTGTGTTCGTTGGAGGAAGAAATCTTATTTGCACAGTGGCAGCAACGGAAGAGAAATGTACAAGGATTGACTCATGACATAAACAAAGTAAAATAATCTCTTGCAAAAAGGAGATTCTAAAATCTAAAGAAAAGTGTAGGCAAAAATGGCGCAAACTGAGACGAAGCTTCCACTGAGACCCATGTGAGTGGAGTCGATAGCGGGAAAGAACGGACGAGGGGCCGCTCACACCTTTATAGGGTCAAGGAGGTTGGCAGGTGACATCGACGTGGGTGGTCCCAGTTGTACTGCTGGAAAAGTATTCTGTGTGGATCCTGCTTCACCAACAGTAAAGTTCTATAGTGTGACCTGATTACTGAGATACCCCCAAAGAAGATCTTGATTGACTGGACAGGTAAATAGATCCAGATTATGTGAAGAGGCCCATAAAGCAAACCGCTTCTATTTCATGGAATAAGTATATGTCTGGTGAATGTTTGTTCAAGCAGCCACCAAAACATCCGCCACTTTCTGTGATACTCCAAAGCGAGCTATGGTCTTCAGGAGCCATGTGTGTAGATGCAGGGACTTCAAATCCAGGTGGACTAGGGTTCCCCATTCCTGTGACAGCAGACCTTTGTACAGGGGCAGAGGTAGTGGGGACTCCATTGCCAACTGGTAGTTTGTATGTTATCCTTTAAGAAATTATTGGATGAACACATGGGGGATAAGAAATACGAATTTATCTACTGATATGTGGCAAGTCTAAATATGGCTCTCATAGCTCCTCGACTTGTAAACTCACCTATGAACTGTTGCAGCAAAAAAGACACCATAGGGAAGCAAAGAGTATTACAGTTGCCCCCTCCATTTTCAGCTTGATTAGTATTTTCTGAATTAGCAGGAAGGACAGGAAGATCTACAGAAACCTCCCTATCCAACAGAGGGACAACCATTCTCAACAAAAAAACTCCAGGCCCTGGAGTCAGCAAGTAAGAATGTGGCCATTTTGTGCTGTGTGGGGACACAAAAAGGTCAAACACTGGATGATCCCATCTTTTGAAGAGAACATCAACCAGTGAGGTCAGCAGTTCTCACTCATGCATCCTGGACTGTGACCTGCTTATTTTGTCTGCCAGGACATTTTGGGCACCAGAAACATGTACTGCTGATAGTTCTAGACTGTTCCAGAGCCCAGTACCAAACTCTCATTGTTTCCCTGCACAGTGGGTAAGAATGAATCCCCCCTTGCTTGTTGATGTAATGCATCACATGGACATTGTCCATCTGTATTAACAGATGGCCTGGGGACAAATGGCTGTGGAAGACCTGGAGTCCATATAGGACTGCTCTCATTTCCAGAATATTTATATGCAGAGCGCACTCCACCTGGTTACACTTGCCTTGTGTCAGCAGAGGTCCCAGATGGGCTCCTGATCCCAAAGCATCTGTGGTGAGGATCTGCTGTAAGGAAGGAAATCAAGAATGGGACGCCCTTGAGCAGGTTGTTGTGTTCCATCCACCACTGGAGCACTCTGTGCAAGGGAGATGTGACCAGAATCCTCTGTTCTAGATCATCTGTCAGCTGGTCCCACTGTACTCTCAGGGTCCACCAGGAGTTCAGTTAATTTGTTTTCAGCGGAAGTCTAAAATTTCCAGGAGTTGAAATCCGGAAGTCATTCCAACTTTTTGGAAGTCAAAATACTTCCAGAATCCCAGCTTTGGAAGTCAATATTCTAGAAGTACACATTTATCGATGTTAATATAATATAAAAGTGGTAAAATACAGTTTCTTTCAGAAAAATGCATACTTTTTTTTACTTCCAAGCCTGCAATTTTGGAAGTCATCTAATTTTTGGTTTTACATCTGGAAGTCAATGACTTCCTCCCTCTTTATTTTGGAAGTTTTTGCCTTATTTTTGGAAGTCAAATATTCCCAAAATTTAATTAACTGAAGCCCTGGGGTCCACTGTGGGATCCACATGTGCAGTCTGGCCAGTGGCAGTCACAATGGCTGCTGCTAGTAGTCCCACAAGGAGAAGAAACGTTCTTACTGAGACATAACGGCTGTCGTGCACCAACTGTGCTTGGGCAATCAAGTGGTCTGCCCCGTCCAGAGGCAGGAATGCCAAACCCTGGGCTATATCCAGAACTGCCCCTATGTACTGTCATCTTTGGCAGGGTGTCAGAACAGACTCTGGCATGTTGACTGTCACCCCCGAGCACTAAACATCTGTCTGGTGTATGGACTGAGGATAAATCCAGCTTTACTCACATTAAAATATACGCTTTCTATAGGAGGTCTTTATCAAATGCACCTGCTTACCACTCTATCTTTCTTGCAGGGCTCAAATTTAGCAGTGGCCCAAGACCACCAGAAACAAGTTCGGGCCAGAGAAATTCACTGTTTGGTGGCCCGATTGGCCAGCACCTTTTTGAAAGGCACTGCACCTTTAAGACTGATCTGATGCTCCTCCATATTGCTGTTTGAGCATTAGTCAGTCAGGTGCACATGCCTGTGCTCATGCACAGCGCACCAATGCTCACAGTTAAGCTGGATGTGGAATGGACGACGGGAACACATAAGGTGCATGGTGGAAATCCAGCACAACATGGTATGCTAACCACATGATGGTTTCAAGGCTCTCACTTGCATCGCCTGCCAGAGTATGTTACGTGTCCTCCATCACCAGACAGATGTGCGGTGCCAATGTGGGGTCCAATCAGGTGGAAGAATGCTGACAGAGTGGGACAATTAGCCTGTGGTAAGTAAGTAGTGTCCCTTCTCTGTCCTTGCCACCAGAATGAATCTGTCTCTGTGCTGACAGGTTGCTAGTAGCCTATTCCCTGATACTGTTTTCTCCAGTTGGGATCGATTTAGTAAACAAACCAAAAAAAAGAGACTAAAGAAAAGATGTTTACGCTTACAGTCGCTTCTAACTTCAGAATATTATTGAAAGGAGATAATACAGGCTGCTTCAGTAATGAAAGTGAGGGCAGGGTGCCAAAGGTGCTAAAAAATCAATTTAACTCTTAGGCTGCCGACAGAATTAGAATGTATAGGAATTTTGGACTGATGTATCAGTCCACGGCCATTCAACGGTTAAAACCATGCTGACATCTTGTTTCAAGGAACTTTCAAAAACGGTTGCGGGCCACCATAAATTATTGCAGGCCACCAACTTAGTGGCAGTCACTGGCTTGACAGCCAACAGTTTTTTCCCCCCCTAAAATCAACCCCTGTCTTGTCTACATACTCTTCTCTCTATCTTTCATATACCATTTTTTTTTGCTATTTCTGTTTTATGCCCTGCCCCGTCCAGAGCACTGTCACCCGACCCCTCCCCACCATGCCGTAAGCCCAGAGGGACCCCCCCACGGGGCCGTGGTTTGCCCTCCCAGGCAGGAACAATGTTGGAGTGGTAGCCGGCACCCTTAGCTACCCCCCTGGTTCCATACCTTATGATCTCATTGAGGTCTACTTCTCAGCCACAGGCGTCGATGGCGAGAACCTTGCCTGGTCCTCCTGTTGGTGTCGCACCAGGCCAGGGTTTTTTTTTTCCAGGTGTACACCCTCCCCCCCTTGAAGCCGTGACATGTGCTGATATCACGGCATTATGCCGGCATGCATCACACTCAACCCCTTAAGTGCTGCTCAGGCATGCCAAATCTTCAGCCACCACCAAAGGTTGGTCATGCACTGAGCCGTAGCTCGCCCCCCCGGTGGAGATAAGCAGTCCCACAGGCCTCAAGCCTCCTCCCCCATGCCAGCCCTCCAACAACCCAAGCTTGTTCCCGAACTCAGGTTGCTGGCATTGCAAGCAGTAGCACTACCCCTGCACCAGTAGGCCGGCATTCATATACCACTTTCTTACACTTTCAGCTACTGGGATTATATAATGAGCTAGGAGTGGCAGTGCTCTCCCTATATTACAGTAGAGTCAACAACTAAGTGAATCTGAATATAATCCTGCCAATCTAATGCTTTTATAACATACAGTTGAATGTAAATAGTTATCTAGACCTAATGCACAACCTCAAAACTGAGACAATTTTACATATATTAGACTCTAAATCAAAATAATATCCTGAATAGGACAAACTCAATATATGCCATTACTGACTTTGATAAATGTGTAAGTTTATTTCAGAATACACTTGTACTACTACATTTGATATGTATGTATGGAATGTTAAGAATGGTGCAAACCTTCTGTGTATTATTTTCTTTATGAAAACTAATAAAAGTAAAAGTTAAAAAAAAAAACAATTAAACATTTGTCTGGTTTGAGTTAAGGTCTGTTGTAGTTGTTGGTCCCTGGAGTGGGCTTTTAATAGCCAGTCATCCAGGCAAGGGAGAACATGCTGGCCTTCCCTGCAAAGGGCTACTGCCACCACAGCCAAACATTTGGTAAAGACTCATGGTGCATAAGATAAGCCAATGGGCAACGCTGTAAATTGGTAATGTTTCCCTGAAACAAGATCCTCAGATATTTTCTGTGAGGTTTCCAGATTTTAATATGGAGGTACGTATCCTTCATATCGAGGGAACAAATGCAGTCCCCTGTTTGCAACAGGGGAAGGAGGCCCTGCAGCGTAACCATCTGGAACTTCTTGCGTTCTGTAAAGAAATTCAGATCTCTTAGATCCAGAATAGGCCACAAATCCTCTGTACACTCTGGGATGAGGAAGTACAGTATCTGGAATAATAACCTGTGTTCCTCTGTTCTGGAGGTACTGGTTCTATTGCCCATTTTTGAAGCAGAGTTCATACTTTATCTAGCAACAGGGATATGTACCCTGGTGGGTATGTTGTCACCACTGGTGGATGATCTCGAGAGTTGTCCAGAAGCTCCAGAGCATGACCCTTCCCTACTATCTCCAGAACCCATGTGTCGAAAGTCATCTCCTTCCATTGGTCCAAATGGAACAATAGGCAACCCCCTACAACCACCCCTGGGGGTAAATGTGGTTGAGGTGCATATAAGGAGTCATGCTGAGATGGCGGGGGGTGGATCCACTGGCTACAGCACCTCTAGGTGCTTCTGAATGGGTACCTAGGGTTGTGGTGGGGACTGATAAGACCCCCGCACCTTTGCCTCTTCCCTGCTGTATGTAGGCTGGACGCCGGCCCCGACGACAAATGAGTACAAGTTACTCTGGCTCCTACCCTTGGGGTTAGGTATGATACAGGAAGTGTACTGACTTCACAGTCTTGCCAGATGATTGAGATTTCTCAAAGCATCTTCTACATCCTGGCCATATAGTTTCTGCCCTCTGAATGGAGCACTGAGAACTGTTTGCTACACATCAGTTGCAAAATCTGCTACTCTGAGCCAAGTATAGCACCCAAGACAGACACCAGAAGCAGCAGCCCTGGCAGAGGCATCAGAAATATATGCTGTGTTGATCAAATGCTTTCCCACATCAGCATCAACAGGAGTTTTCTTTAGCTTTTGCTTAGTAGAACACTCAGGCAAGGCTGGAGCAGCAGTCTTAGCCTTTCTCCAGACGGTATTGTGATATTTTATCATATGGGCCTGGTAATTAGCAATACATAGGCCTAGTAAGGCAGAGGCATATGTGTGCTTGCCTATGACTTCCAACCTCCTGGATTCTCTCACAGGAGAAAGGGAGCTCAGGTGCCTAGCTTCCCTGGACCCGTCATGGGCAGCTGTGATCACAACAGTCTCAGTCTCAGGCTGACTGGCATAAGGGTGGTATCCTCCAAAGCTGGAAATAGTGGAGGAACCACAGCAGAGAGATTCTGGCATCTCCAGAAACTCCAGCAGGTTCTTTCTGGTAGAATTTTGCTCCTTTGAAGTGTAGCCCATGGCAGCTTGCATTTGCTGCATCATGTTGAAAAAAATGAGGGATCCTCTGGAGGTGAGCTTGGTGTGTTCGCAACAGAGTCCTCACTACAGCAGGAGACTGTGGAGCTGGTGCCCTGTCCACAGTGGCTCTTAACATAAGTCTTCTTCCTCCTCCTCCCCATCCTCCTGCATCATTAGATCAGGGTTATACTCATATCTGTCGTTGACTCCATCACTAACAGGAATGAAAAAACGTGCAGGTGATGTCACCAGCACCTGAGGAAGTCTATTTTTCTTCAATTGTTTAACCAGGAGTGGCACACTAAGCTGAAAACTTGTTTACAGGTGTGACCTGGGTTGGCAAGGGAGTACCTTGCAGTGTTAATGGGGTATCTGTGGTAGTTCCCATCGACAGGCCCCTGGAATAGACTGGTCAAGCAGTATCATCTTATCATATCTGAAAATGTGAAAAATACAGCCTGAACGTTGGTGCCGCTTTGGTTAGCAGGTGTGACTGAAGTAGTCCACGCTGGAGGTTGGATCTTCATCAACAATGTGTAGGCCAACAGTGCCCACACAAGCCCTGACCTTGGTGTCTGGTTGACAGTCGGGGGTCAGCGTTGCCAATGAAGTGGTTGACGTCAAAGCAGAGGTTGTACCAGTAGTCCGCAGGGGCGACCTGAAGCACACTGGGGAAGTCCTGTCCTTGTCCTCGTGCTTGCGTTTGTGACTGCCTGAAGCTTCTTCCCCTGGACTCTGATGACCAGGATTTGGTTGACGGGCTGGGCGACATGGATTTTTCTTGAAGCTGCTTCTACATTCCCTGAACATTCTTTTTTTTGTTTTAGGATTCTTTTTCCCTCCAGTCACTGACATCTAGGCCCTCCATCAGTCATCACGCTCAGCTGTTTCCCGCCCTTCCATGACCTCCTTACCAGGGAACCCTGGCTTCTGATCCACCCGCAACACACCTGCAGGGACCCCCCAGCTTGCACCTCCCCTCCAGCTTGCCTCCCCTCGAGGTATGGTTGCCTTCTGCTCCTCAACACTTCCTCACCTGAAATCCAATGTCCTGCAGGCGGAGGTAAAGACTGGCAGTGGTCGGGACCCAGAAGGGCAGGATTCAGTGGTGGGTGTGGGACTGTGGTGTGACATCGTCCTCCTAGATGTAAGGGCTTTTCTTGTGTTCTGGTGATTGGTTCACCCCCTTCCCGAAGGTGGGTGCGAACTTGCAATCATGTCCAAGGGCTGAGCACGCTCCCGTGCGTATCACATTGATGTCCCCCACATCCCACTACCCGCTTACGTGGAGTGCTGTCGCCATAGTACCCCCTGGCCGCCTCCAGGAAGTATACTGTTGCTGAAGCCCTCTACTCACCCTCCCTGAAGAAGGTGAACTGTCGTCGGACATTCCAACCCCCCACCCAGCCGACTCCCAGTGCCTCGGGCTCGGTCCCACATCTGGGTCGCTGGTGTGATGCGAGGTGCGGCATCCAGTGCATCAACCCTCAGTGCCACTGGGTTGGCCCCCTCAACAGTCTTTTGGAGAAGGAATTTCTCCAAAGCAACTTTTCTGCATCACCTGGTTGTGAAGCTGGACCCCCAGCAAATCTCACAAGCTTTTACGTTGTGAGAAAGGCCTAAGCAGCAGACACAGACGTTGTGGGAATCTTCTGTGTAGATCTTTTCTCCACACTTACAGTACTGGAAGAGTTTAGACAGTTCTTTCCATGACATACAGGTCACCGACAATCACTATAAAAGTGAGTACTTGGGTATAGGAAAAAAAATAAAACTACAGCCATAAGCAGCGATGTTTCCACGGGTTCGATGAGTCTGATCAACGGTGGGAAATAAACTGAGGAGAGGAGGGGCCACCCACATTTATGTATACGCTGACTCTGGCTGACAGCTTGCGAAAGCTTCCGTGTGGTCCTAGTGCCTGGTAGCTATACTGTAGTTCCAAAA
Source organism: Neoceratodus forsteri (assembly GCA_016271365.2). NCBI lineage: Eukaryota > Metazoa > Chordata > Ceratodontiformes > Ceratodontidae > Neoceratodus > Neoceratodus forsteri. The sequence goes on from CM057451.1 coordinate 235,600,556, forward strand.
GTTGTTGCCTGATGAAAGAGATATCTTTGAAGAACACCTTGGAGTTATTGGTGACTCCCTAAATCAATCGAGTCAGTGCAACAAGGCATATAGCAAAACGAGTAGGATGCTCGGTTGTATCAGGAGGGGTATGTTTTATTTTTATTTTTTAATTTGTTAACCAGGTAAGGGACATTGGACCAATGGGCCTTTTTCAGGTCCGATCCAGTGGACAACAAATACATAACAAAGAAACAATGCATAAACAAAATTATTTCACGGAACATTTACATACAGATTTCAATAATAAATGTTGTTTCAACTTCATCTTAAAATCTGAGATAGAGTCTGCCTGACGGATTGCTATGGGCAAGGTATTTCAGTACAGAGGGACAGGGGAAGGGTACTAATAGCATAAGGGACAAGGTAATACTTCTCCTATACAGATCCTTAGTGAGGCCACACCTGGAGTACTGTGCCCAGTTCTGGAGTCCTCACCTCCGGAAGGATAGGGATAGGAGGGAGACAGTGCACTGCAGTATGACAAAAATGATTCAAGGCCAAAAGGGGAGGTCCTATGATAAGCATTTCAAGGCACTGAACATGTAATCGTTGGAGGCAAGAAGGGAGAGAGCGGATATGATAGAGACCTTCAAGTTCCTAAACAGAATTAAAATGAACTGCGGGGAACTATTTATCTTGAATACTAGACTGCAGTCACGTGGACATGAGTGGAAACTAACAGGAGGGAAGTTCAGGAGGGACATGAGGAAGTATTTTACAGAAAGGGTGCTGGAGTCATGGGACAGTCTACCAGCTGAAGTGGTAAGTGCAAAAACGGTTGGTAGTTTCAAGCATGGTTGGGACAGAATGAAGGGTGCAGTGCTTGCTTGGGGCAGCAGAAACTGAGAGAATGGAGGGGAGGTTGGAAAGGGCTAGGACCCTGGAGGGACAGACAGTATGTCCTAGGACTAAACAGGAAACTTGGGCAGAGCTGATGGACCATGGGTCTATTTCTGCCACCTTTTTATATGTTTCTATGAATCCATCTGCAGATTACTGCTGCAGTAGTTTTCCTCACCGAGTCAGTGGTCCCAGATGCATCATTGTCACATGAGACAGAAGGCACTGTAGGAAAATGAAGCACAATAAACTATGCTAATATGGAGATCCCCAGGGCCATAAAACTAGTAAGCAAATTTAGAAAAAACCAATAGCAAACAAAGTGTATCATACACCAGGACTACACACACAAATCAAAACTTTGCGCAACATGCGTTTTTGCTAATTTTGACTGTAGTGCTCCTTTAAAAATAGTCTTTACCAGACCGACCCGGTGGCGCTGAGGGTTGAGGAGCTGGACGCCACACCTCACGTCATGCCGGTAACTTGGTCTCGGGAACGAGCCCGGGCCATCGGTGTCAGCAGGGAGAGGATTGAGCGTCTGGAGGACAGCAGTCCCTCTCCCGGGGTCTAGACTCGGCGCTTGACTGGCCTCTGACGGAGGCCTGAGGCACAGCAAGTACCCTGTCACACAAAGAGGGGAAAAATGCATGGCATATGTCAGTGGTTATGCCTTGACATTGGGGGGTGCACGCCATGCACAGAACAGCGGAAAAATTGCTCTCTAGGCTCCTGGAAGACTAAGCACCTCAGTGCAGATCTGGTGCCATGACAGGTGGAAGTTGCTCAGGGGTGTACGGGCCCCCACCTATGTCCCCTCTTGGAGGGCAATCCACGGCTACATGGAGGGACTACCGCAGGCTCCAGGTAAGATGAGGCAGGGCAGACGCAACAGGTGACTCCCGAGGCGGCGGAGATTAGGGGCAGGGGGGAGTATAAACAGAGAGTTAAAAAAAAATAAAAAAGTCTTTACCACAAGTGTGTAAGTCAGAAACACCCAGTGGATTCACCAAAACATTAGTTGAAGTGGAGCAATAAAAGACTGTGAGAACCAGTATGTGAACGATTCAAACATTTACACTCATACTCTCGCATTCTCCCACCACCACCTAACATTACTGCTAATCAGCATATTAAATGCCGTTTCTGGAAATGATGCCAGTACGTTAAATACAATATTCAGACAATAAGAGCACTCATGTTTGAAGAAAAACTAAAACGCACTGATATACAGGCTCCTTACCTCAGGACTCTGGCTCCGACTTCCTGGCCGCTCATCACAAAGGTCAATGAGAATACTCTCCTCCCCTTTCTTTCTGGGTGTTTTATCAACAAACCAGCAGCGTTTTGAGGTCTTTGGAGTCATCCCTGAAATGTCAGGTGATCCGCGGCGTGCAGGCACAGGAGTACTAGTGTCCGCTGGCTCCTTGTTTGCAGTGGCCAGTGAAACAGAGTCAGGATTTCCCTTTCGGTACAGCGATGTTAAAGAATTGTTCATGTGGTTTACTGACTAGAAATGTAAACAGAAAAAAAAACTCTTTTTAATCTGCAAAGACTTTCTTTTATGAAGAGCTGCACATGAGTAAGAGACCTGCAGCCAGCAGTGGCCAACTAGAAATCAGTACTTCTTACAAAAATGAGGGTTACTCACCTGTAACCATAGCTCTAGGAGTGGTATATGGTGCACATCCACACTCTGGCCGTCTTCCCTTCCCTTTAATTCCAGCCGGAATATCTTCAAGCTAAGCTCCTCCCTCTCACCCAGGTGGTATACTCCTCAGCGCCACCCCGTGACATCAGATCTTGCATGCTAGAAGCAGGGATCCACGCACCACTTGCCAGCAGAAGTTGGGTGGGTTGTGTGGATATTCAGCATGTACCATTCCTTGAACAAGTAACCCTCATTTCTAGGGGTGTGGATATAGTGCACTATCCACATTCTGGCAGACTTCTAGCAGTTCTCTGGGAGGAGGGGGCAAGACGCACACCACTATCTGACAAACAGGGACTGGAGAAATGAGGTCCCAAAACCAGCATCCCAGCATGACTTCAGATCGATGTGGTAGTAGAAAATGAAGGTGTGTGCTGACTTCCAGGTAGCAGCCTTGCAGAGCTCCTGGACAGGAACATCCCTGGAAGCAGCGGTATGTCTGGTGGAATGAACACTTAGCCTTATGAGAGACTCCCTGCCAGCCAACCTATAGCAGAGGTCGATGCAGGAGACTAACCACCTGCCAAACATCCACTTAGCTGCTGGTCTGTCAGATGCAGCTTCAGCGTAGGTGACAAATAGCTGGTGAACCTCTCCCCGAACTCCAGCTGTGTGCTTCTTATAATAGGCTGGCGCTCGCCGCAGGTCCAATGTGTGGAGCCTGTGTTCGGCCTCCGAAGTTGGATTGAGGAAATACACTGCACGTTATTAACCTGGTTAAAGGGACACTGTCAACCCCCTTAGGTCGCACAGTGTCTTTAGTTTAAAAAAAACACATTTAATGATGGACCACATTCTATAGAGATTGCTGAGGTAGCTGGTAGTTTTATTCTGATTCCCTTTTTATTTTAAAAAGTGAAAAACAGACTGCTCTCCATACTGGTATTACCACATAAAAACATGTTTGTTTACATTTTTTGATCAACACCCACTGCATTTTTCCTGGACTTGGTAACACCCCAACAGGGTCTAGCCACTTACGATGCAGTGATAGGAGAGGATACAACTGCATCATGAGTGGCTGCACTGTTTTGTAGTGTTCATAATGTTCAGGAAGTATGCAAGAAGTGTACATCAAAGATCTGAAACAAAAGTCTGGGTACAATTACACAACAAGCATGTATTTCCATTCTACTAAGGAATGAAGCAGATAAAACAACAAGTATCATCAATGAATTGTATAGCCAGTAAGCAATCATAACATGTGGCTTGGTCTGAATTATTTTTGTCAGACTTATTTTCTAGGGGGTCCTTAGAGGACATATCTTTAGATTTATTCTGAGAGGAGGACCCCTCTTTAAAAGCCTTATTAGACGGAAGGCAGACTGAGAAGCCATCACTTCTAATCTTTTTGCTTTTTAACTGTTTTAGAGCAAAATTTAGTGCAAAGTTAACAGTTATGCACTGGACCTAAACTTAAAGATTGTGACCATCTGCCTTGGCCACAATTGTAAAACACAATGCTATTTTTAAAACCTGTAGGTCCAGTTCTCTTTTTAGGTCTGACATAAAAAAAGCTTCAGAATAGAATATATTCGGTCCCCAATAAGAAATATATAAAAAATTGTGACTGGTTCTCAAGCGCGATAAACCGTGACAAACAGATCTAAAATAACACAAAAGAAAAAGTAATGGAAAATGCAGTTCTCTCAAAAAAAGGGAACTGATAATAAAACTGAAGTTGAAATATGAAGAACAGCATTTTGTTTACCACACAAAGTGATTTTCCAGTCAGAAGAAAAGTGCGGGGACTGTGATTAAAACCCATCGGGAAGATTTCTCGATTCCCGGAAACCAGTGGGAACCAAGAAAACCCAACAAACATAGTAAAATAAAAACCCACTAAAAATGACTAAAGGCAGCAGAAACTACAGAAATAAAATGACTGTGCTGAAAATAAATTCCTTCAAGAGATGAGAAATGGAGAGCACTCCAGGGCCAACTTGTTCCAGAGAGCAGAGAAATTAAATCTGACTCGGTAGCAGCAGCACCTACACACAGCAGTCTCCTAGAGCTTTCTGGTTGGCTAATGCACAGCCATCATTAGCATACGCATCACCCTCCAGGGTAGCTGAACCCAGATGGCAACACTGCATAAGTCAAGCATACTGAGGTATTCCTGGGGTGAGAAGCTGGAGTTAGTGTGGCCACAGGGTTGGAAGTTTCATCATCTTAAGTTCCAAGCACTACACATATGGACTTCTTCCATTTAGTGAAACAGTGTGCTGTAAACTGCTCCTTTACAGAATGTATACCAGCTGTCAACTGTGTTTACACGACTGTTGGTTTATACGTTATATGCCTAAAAAGCTTTAAAAGAGGTTTAAAAAATTGACAGGGCTTTGTGGGTTGGATTACACAACTCATTTGAGATGTTGCCTAGCTCTACTTATAAAATGGGTCTAAAAATCAAAGGCCTTTAATTGGTTAAAACCTCTCAAGTGACCGTTCCATAATGAAGCATATTGCATAGTCATCCTGGTCCTAAAGCAAATCACACATTGAGCAAATCAGTCCTCCTACAAGCAGAACTATCTTCCATCAGTCCCCCTACAACCAGAATTGATCTTCCATATCTTTACAGCATAAAAAAAAAAAAAAAATTCAACTGGGCCCTAAAAATAAAACTACCTTAAATAAAAAGTAAACAAATTAATTATTGTTTCCCTGATCATCCCACACTATTTACACATATAAATTAGAAACATTAAACATTGTTTATAGCTTTCATAACAACTGTTTCTTTAAGGACAATGAAAAATCCTCCGCCTGTCTCTTCAATTTTCCCCTGACAGTGAGATAACGGAGACTGTGGCTCTAGGAAGGGCCTTTGTTATGTTGTTGTAGAGTATGTTAGGAGAGGAACATTGTGCCAGTGGAAATGAGCAGAATTCTGAATCCCTGTATTCCATGGTAAACATTCCATATCTTGAATGTGGGGAAAGATGGAAAAAAAACAGGATGAAGAAAGTAGGCAATAATATTTCATCAGCAAAGAGCAAAAGTGGAAAAACACAGTTACATAGGTAGAGGCAGATTAAAACTGCTGAAATACAGCTCTGAAGTTTATAAAAGTACAGGTAACCCCTAGGAGGTGCTACTCCAAGGGCAACTACCCCTGCCTTGCCTGGCCACAACAAGATTGAGGGGCCTGGGTTCCCAAACTTACTTAAATTGGCTCATGTACATGCTGTTACATTTGCACAGTGCCTCCACCCACAGTCTACCTTTTAAGTGGGCTAGCTGTTACCTGATACAACCCCATGGGATGTCAAACCACCCACTTTAGCCATTTGCCACCCCTACACATGACCCAATAACATTTCCCCACATTTCAGACATTTTTGTAATTAAAAACTCTCTCTAATAATATGCGCATGACAACAATGTTTGCAAACAATAACAATATTCATTTAGGGGGCAGAGGGAATTAGGAACGGGGAAACAAAGGAGTAGACCTTTTGCAGTGATGATTAATATTTACATTTGATTAGTTGGATTGTTTGGGTTTGGTGCTGGTGAAAAACCATCCAGCTGGATAGATACCAGTTAAACTAGAAGAAGCAATCACCTTGTACCAACGATGATACCCAGAGCCCTGGCTATGTAAACTGCATATAATCAGATGGAAAACATTTAATTTTTCAACCACCACTGGTACCAGTTCCCCAGACTCAACATGAGACCCAGCAATCTCATACATTTTACCCTGACCACCCAGTTACCAAAGTCCCTTGATGGTTGCAGGCCTGGTGGACAGTGCAGCTGTACATTTGGCTGGCTTGATTGAAAGAAAAAATTGTTAAGCAATTAAACAACAAAACATTTCAGATCCCTAGAGGTGTGCAGGGGTTGCCCTGCCTGCTGCAGTCAAAACACATTTGGTTGGATGTGACCCTTCAGTCACACCAGGTTTGGGAGTTAAGCCTCTCGCTGTCTGTTTGGTACATTCATATGAATTTAAACATTCAGCACATTTATTTGATTTGGAAACACTCAGCACACTTATAGAAGGGATAGCATCTTCCGCCGGGGGCCAAGAGGGCCGCCTTGGTTAGATTACTTAGTGGAAAAGTGAAATTTCCAAGTTACAGGGTGGAAAACTATAATTTCCAGGTTACAGAAATCCAATTTAATCTTTGGAGTCTCAGTCAGTTACGTGGCTTGCAGCTGTGGCTTGCAGTTTCACAAGACGTCTTGACCAGATAGGTGGCACAATACTGGATCTCCCACGCAAAGTCAGGATGAGCCCCTTACTGAGTGCTCCCCTGCCAGTCCAGTAGGCTCCAGCAGACATCACATATCAGTACATTTCTACTCTGTCATGGGCTCACTATAGGTAACCCCAGAACAGTCACAGTCAGCAAAAGTTCCAACATAAGGTCCCATCCTCGCTGGGTTAAGGTTATGCGCAGCAGTTGCAGGGTGCAAACCAAATGGACAATCACAATCAGCAAAAACAGTTTAGGAGAGGTCCATCCACGCTGGGCTAAGGTTAAGTGCAGCAGAACAATCTTACTCAGAACAGTCACTTGAGCATAGGTAGCCACAATTTAGCAAGGTTTCTTTTTTTCTTGCACGGGGGGGGTACAAGAGTACTCACTCGGGCTCCTCATGGTAGAATCTCTGCAATCAAGGATCCTGAATTCTTCAGTCCTCTCACAACTGAGGTTCGATCAGCTCTCTCACAGCTGGCTTGATGTCATCAAGTTGCATGTCCACGTTTTTCCCCCAACGTGGAAGGGAGGGCTAGCACCTGTGGGACATTTTGCCAACCCCCAGGCTAGCAAGCACTACATTAACCTAAATAAAGTACAGTTACGTAGGAACTTACCTTAACAGTAGATCTTCGAGAGAGGTTCCTTCAGTAGGTTATTACATATAGGACTAGCGCCACCTGGTGTCGGGGCGCATGGCAGACTTTTCTAGCAATCCATGATGGGGGACCGCCCACCCGACATCACGTGACTGAAGCCAGCATGGCCGTATATATAATGGGTGGTCCCCACGCCCGCCCTCCAGTTCTCCCGCCAGAGCCAGGAAGAAGCCTGACAGCAAGAGCAAACAGGATTTGGAGTTCCTGTGTAAGAAATAAAATGAGGGGAAGGAGGGAGGGAAAAATATTTATTTATTTATTAAAAATATGATCTACTGAAGGAACCGCTCTCGAAGATCTACTGTTACCGTAAGTTCCTATGTAACTGTACTATCTTACTTCGAGAGGGTTCCTTCAGTAGGTCATTACATACACGACAGAGTCCCAAGCAGTCTCTCCAAAGAGAGACTCAGAGAAACAAGGGAGAAGGAGAAAATAATTCCAACGGAAACTAGGAACCAGAATGGACCCAGCCTAGGACAGAAGGCCTGCAAGACAGCTAGACCGAAGCCAGCCCTCCGCCTAGAAGCAATGATCAGACTGTAGTGTTTAGTAAAAGTGTGGACAGAACTCCAAATAGCTGAGGTGCAGATATCAGCCGCAGAGACATTCCGCAAAAAAGCAGCGGAAGCAGCCATGCCCCTAGTAGAATGACCTCTCATGGGACCCGGCAGAGATTTTTCATACTTTTAGTAACAAAACCGAATACAGTTGCCTAACCATTTGGAAAGGCACTGCTTCGAAACTGCTTTGCCCTTTGACCTGGTGGCAAAAGAAACAAAAAGCTGATCGCAGCTACGGAAATCCTTGGTTCAGTGTGTGTAGCACCAAAGGATCCAATGGAAGTCCATGGTGTGCATGAGTGCCTCACCTCTGTTCGAAGGGGACACAAAAGTAAACTGGAAGCTCTACTGATTGGTTCAGTGTAGCTTCTGATACCACCTTGGGTAAAAACTTAGGATTTGTCCTGGGGACTGCCCAGTCCTTGTGGAAAATATGATAAGGCTCTTTACAAACAAGAGTGTGAAGCTCCAAAATCCCTTGAGCTGACGTAATGGCAACTAAAATAATGTCTTCCAGGAAAGGAAGCGCAAGTCACAGCTCATGGTTGGTTCAAATGGGGGAAGAGTAAGCTTCTCCATCACAAACTTTAAATCCCAAGGTGGGGTTGGGCTGCGCATGGGGGGTTTCATATGGAGGATCCCTTTCAGAAAAGTTTTTGAGACCTCCAACTGAGCCACGGCTTTACCATCCACCAGCTCGTGGTATGCTGAAATTGCCGGAAGGTGGACCTTCAAGGAAGAATATGACAGACCCGAGTCTGACACATGAAAGAGGTATTCCATGACTTGTGGGGCAGACCAAAAAAAGGGTGTTTTAACTTCTTTGAGGTCACCCAGATGGAAAAATATTTCCACTTCATGGCATAAGTGGTACGAGTGGAGGGTTTTCTAGCCTCTAAAAGCACCTGAGCTACTCGAGAGGAGACCCCTAAGCGAGAAATAGGCATGTCTGCAGGAGCCATGCATTAAGAGGCAGGGTCCTGAGCCCTAGATGAACAAGGCGACCTTGGTCCTGAGTCATGAGGTCATGGGTCACTGGAAGTAGAACCTGTGGTTCCCTTGATAGCTGTTGTAGTAGCGGGAAACAAATTTGTCTCGGGCAGAGAGGGGCATGAGACTCATCCTTGCCTTCTCTGCCTGAAACCTGTCCAGGAGAGAGCGCGTCGTGCCAGAAAGCACCATGCCCTGGAATGAGCGAGCAAAAACTGGGATGTTTTGCGTTGTATTGGGAGGTGAAAAGGTCGATTTCTGGACGCCCCCATCTTAGGAAGAGAGATTCTGCCACTTCCTGATTTAATTCCCATTCATGAGTTAGGGTCCAAGACCTGCTGAGACTGTCCGCCAGGACATTCTGGAATGCCGATACATGCAGGGCCATTAGGGCCAGATCGTGCTGGACCGCCCAGTTCCACACTCACATCGCCTCCCTGCACAGGGGGTACGAGTGAGTTCCTCCTTGTTTGTTGAGGTACCAAACTACCGACATATTGTCTGTTTGGACCAGCAGTGATCCCTTGAGAAGGAGGGTTTGGAAGGCCTGTAAGGCGTACAAGACCGCCCTCATCTCCAGAACGTTGATGTGTAATGATGCCTCCAAGCTGGACCACAGTCCCTGAGCTTGATGCTCCCCTAGATGTGCTCCCCATCCCATGTTCGATGCATCTGTAGTTAGGGATGCCAGAGGAGCTGGGCTCCTGAAAAGAAGACCCAAGGAAAGGTTGCAGTGGTCCCTCCACCACAGCAATTCTTTCTGAACTACTAACGACACCAGGACCGGATGGTCCAGGTCGTCCAGGAGTTGATTCCACTGCACCCGCAAGGACCACTGAGTAACTCTCATGTGGAGCCTCGAAAGGAGAACAGTAGTGATGGAGGCTGCCATCAGGCCAAGAAGGCGGAAGATCTCCCGGGCCAAGGTGGTCCTGGACAAAGCCACCCACGAAGCCTGACGGATCAGGGTCTCCACCCTGTCTGGAGGAAGGAAGGCTCTGCATTGGACCATATCCAAAACTGCCCCAATGAACTGAAGTCTCTGGGACGGTGTCATGGATGATTTGGGAATACTGACGGTAATCTCCAGTCTGCCAAAGAGGTCCAGGGTAAAGGAGAGAGCCTCCAGTAAAGAGTTCCTTGATGGGGTTGAAATCAGCCAATCATCCAGGTAAGGGAAAACCGCAATACCCTGGTGGTGTAAAGAGGCCGCCACCACCGCTAGGCACTTGGTAAACACCCGAGGTGCCAAGGACAGACCAAAAGGGAGTGCCCAAAACTGGAAGTGCTCCCCTTGGAATTGGATCAGCAGGAAACGGTGGTGGCTGGAGAAGATCGGAATGTGCAGGTAAGCATCCTGCATATCCAAAGCGCACAACCAATGATTCTCCAGAACAAGTGGAAGACGACTCTGGAGCATCAGCATCCTGAACTTTTTGTACTCAACAAAGCGACTGAGGCTGCTCAAGTCGAGAATGGGCCTGCAGTCTCCCGTCTTTTCTGGAACCAGGAAAAAATGGGAGTAGAACCCCTGCCCCTTTGCCAGAGGGGAACGTGCTTTATTGCTTCCTTGAGCAAGAGGCTTTGAACTTCTTCTCGAACGAGAAGAGCCTGATCCCTGGAGTAAGAAGACCTTTTTGGTGGAGATTCTGGAGGAATTTCCAGCAACTATATAGTGTGCCTGACGGACACCAACTGCAGGACCCATGCGTCGGAGGTTATCACCTTCCATTCCTGCGCATGGCGGGTGACTCCCCCCAACACCTGCTCCTCGTCGTGAGACTGAGGAGTTACTGGGGACAGAGAGTCAGGAAGTGGCAGAACATTCAGGGGGAGGACCTCCTGAACATCTCTGGTTCTTGGAGGCCGGAGAAGTGGCAGAACCCGAGGCCTTGCGTTTGCCCTGGCGCCAAACTAGGGCCTGCTTTCTCTGCCTCCAGGTCCTTTTCCAAAAGGGCTGTTGCTGCTGTTGAGTACCCAAATGGTATATGGACCTTACTGATCTTAGTTCTTTGTCCTGGAGATCAGTAATAATGTCTTTGGTGCTGCCATCAAAAAGCACCGAGCCCCAGAATGGGGCGTCCTGAATCACAGACTGGACTTCGTTGGTGAGGCCAGAGATGCGGAGCAAGGAATGCTGCCTTAAGGTGATGGCAATTGCCGAGGTGTGAGCTACAAAATCGACGGAGTCATATGTGGCTCGAAAAGCATGCCTACAGGAGAAGCGAGAGAGGTGAAGATCCTTGGCAAGCTCCTCCTTGAGGCTCGAGGGTTCCATCGACTGGCTAAGGTAGCCTTTTGGTGTGACACCATGTGGACCACATAGTTGAGGGATCTGAGTGCATATGTGGCCGAAGCATACACTTTTCTGCTGAACTGGTCCATCTGCTTCGACTCTTTGTCTGGAGGAGAGGTGCTCATGTGCTTGGGTGCAGCAGAGCGATCATGAGCAGCTAAAATGACAACAGAGTCCACCTTAGGATGCGTCTTAAGAAAAGGAGCTTCCTTCGGCGCCCGGTATATCCTGTCCACCCTCTTGGGGACAGCCGGGAGAGAATGAGGCATCTGCCAGACCGTAGAGGTGAGGTCCTGGTGAGGTCCAATCCAGGGAGGAATGGGGACCAGAGACTATAAGTCCAGATGTTCGGCTAGTCTCTGTCTCCTGGGGTCTTGATCCTCTGACTCCCAGTCGAAGAAATCTTTCATGGACCTCAGAAGATCCTAGAAGGCAGGGTCCTCTGGGGGGACTAGGGGGAAACCTTGCCTTTCGGACCCTCAGGTTCCTCCAAGGCATCCTCCACCGACTCGTCGGCATCCTTGTCACCATAGTCGTCATTGTCTGCCCCCTCATCAGGAAGATTACGAATGTCCAGAAGGGCAATGTCCTGACATGCCCCGAAACATGTACTGTGGACAGAGAAGAGCTCCTGGGGGATGCAGATCTCGGACAGCATGGAAGTGGGAGTCTTGTCTCCAGGTCTGACACCAACTCCAAGCGCGCCCCCTGCCACCAAGACAAGATTAAGGTCTTGAAGTCCGGCACAGCCGGAGGAGGAGGAGGAGGTTGAGGTTGCAGCTGAGGGGGGGGAGGAGGAGGAGGAGGCATTACTGGTGGGGGTGGGTAATGGCAACCCTGAAAATGGTGGTAGGGGTTATAACCAGGGTAGTACTGTCCAAAGGAACTCTACTCAGGAGAAGGACCAGCTGGGAAATGGTCCCCAGTGTACCCAAAGGGGTAATGAGGGACAGTCCGGGGTCTAGTATAAATCCCCATAGTCATATCTGACACAGGGAGGAAACCCACGTCGGACCCGCTGAAGTGTAAATCGGCAGGGGTCCGACGTCGGGATAGCCAACATCAAGGGGACCGTTGTCAGGACTGGCACCACTCGATACAGCGCCGGAAGGGGATCCGGCATCAGAGGGGCTAGTATAGGGTCCGGACGAAGGGGGCCAGATGGTGGGACTGGGTCTGGCACCAGAGCCGGGGGCTGGGGCAGACCACTGGGTCCTGGCTGTGGAAGAGTCGCCGGAGTATCCGGCATCAGAATTAGAACTGAAGGATCCGACGGTGGGATTGGGACCGGGATATTCATCGGTTCTGAAGGGATCCCACCTGGAGAAGGAGCCTCCACTGGAAGGCCAAATGGCTGAGAAGGAGCCTCCTTCCTCGTAACCCCATCAGGGGAGCGTGGGACTGACCCTGAGGAATGGCCTACGTTGTTGAGGGGTTCCGCACTGTCTTCGTCTGAGGTACCCGCCTGAGAAGGGATGGGTAAGGGCAAAGGAAGAGGGGGAGGGGGCATTCTCTCCCTGGTTCTGACGGTCATTGGGTGAGGCGCCGTTAGGCCCCTATAGGAGAACCACACCTGAGCGGCCTTCGGAGATGGACATCTTAGCAGATGGAGCCTCCGGCCGATTTATCGGCTGGTGCCGGTGGGTCCCTGAAGGTGGGGGAGTGGTCTTACCGGCGACTGGACGGTCCCCAGAGGAGCCAGCGGCCGACTTATGGCCATAATGGTGCGACCATCGGAGGAGCCAGCGGTTGACTGACCCATAAAAGATTTTTCAGACTTACCGTCCGAAGTCTTCTTAGGTGGCAGCTAAGAGGCGGCCTTGCTTATCGAGGGCCGTTAGGCCTAAGGCTGGTCCGTGGAGCACTCCCGCTCTCGAGATTTCTCCTTGTGGTGTTTCTTGGAGGGAGAGGATTTCTCGGAAGAGGACTCTCTGATGCGGTCCATTTGCTTCTCTAATGAAGCTAGGTGGACTTTTAGAAGGTGGGCCTCCAAAGCCTGCCGTCTCCATTTTTTGGCAGCCTGATTAAATGTTTGGCACTCCGAGAGGATGAGACAGGATGGTCTGGGCCCAGACACATCACGTACTTCAGATGACCGTCCTTATGAGGGATCTGCGTGCCACATGACGAGCACGTCTTCTTGGGTGAAGATATTAAGCAAATGTAGAAATTGTAAGAAACAATTTAGTGAAGGAAAAAATGATCCGACGCACGAACTAACACGAAGATCGCTGTATGGAAGTCTGCAATGCGAGTGACACGTGGCGATGGCGGGAAAGAACTGGAGGGCAGGCGTGGGGACCGCCCATTATATATGGCTATGCAGACGTTGGTCAAGTGACGTCGGGTGGGCGGTCCCCTGTCAGGGATTGCTAGAAAAGTCTGCTGTGCAGCCCAACACCAGGTGGCGCCAGTCCTATATGCAGTGACCTACTGAAGGAACCCTCTCGAAGTAAGGTCTAACTTTTACTGCTAAGAAGGCAAACACCCCCTCCTGGATGGAGAGGATTAGTCAGATTTCCAGGCTTGGCTGCATGGTTGGGGGCCAAAGGCCCCACCCCTGTGGCGATTCCCGCTTGAATCTGGAGAATTGCTGAAAAACACAGTCTCTTATAGTGCTCTCCTGAAGCTCCCGATTGGCTGAAGCTTTTGGGTGCATGGCCTCCAATTGGCTGGAGGGCATGTCAAGAAAATGAATTATACATGAACCTCACTCGATGCACAGTTGGCTTGCTGTTTTAGTGCCTGAAATTAGGTCCCATAAGTACTTGGAAGTTTCCCATGAGCTTTGGCAAATGTCCCACAAGTCCTGGCTTTAATATCCTAGGTTTCTATTTGGGTGTGCTGCTTTGTAATGGCTGCTAAAAACACAGTCCCTTAAGCAGATCAATACAGTCTCTAATTAAAGTCCTGGTGAAGCCAGAATAAATTAGATATCTGCCCAAATGCCCCACAGTTCAGTAGCCCTGGTCGTGTAATTGCTGTTGCTACACATATTAAGTCAATTGCTCAGTCTGTTAGCCTGTCGCTGCCACCAATATTTTAGCTCCCTGACTGGCAGCAGGCAGGCTGCGTTTCTGAGTCCCAAAATTATACTGGTGCAGCCAGAAGTTAAATTATTTGTTTAGGTGTTTATCCCCCTTCCTCATTTACCCCAATACACTTAGTGGTTACATTTATTTATTTAAACATTTCTCCCCCCCCGACCCCCCCAGCCGAGAACAAGTTTACCCCAAGGGCAGAAACACCCTCATGAATATGCACAGATTGGGACTCTGGCTCATTAATATTCATGAGCCCCAATCATTACGGTCTCTTGGATCTCTTACTTTTCCTGCAAGCGAGCTTTCTCCACCCTGCCTGTTGTCACTGGCCACACTGATCAGATGGGGACACCGGGACTGACAAACTACTCTCCCAATCGACTGTAACTGTAGCAGTCGCAAGATCAAAGGTGCCGCTCGCACCTGTGTAATCCCCGCTGCACAAGGGTGCCTGTTTCCAGCGGGAGTTCGCGGTTTTGCTATTTTGGAACCCCAGAGGGCTGGAACTTACACTGGGGCTATGTGGGGGAACCAAGGGCACTGAAGGACTGGAGGGACACAAAAAAAAAATATGTTGGCAAACAGGAGGTGCCTGAAGGAAAACAGGAACAGGAGCTGATGGGCTGCAAGAAAGCCCCCGTTTTGGTAGCAAGGTTACACACATACACTTGAATCACACATGGGTATTTTCAGGTGAAATCTATCACCTCTCACACCAAAAAAAAAAAAAGGTAACTTGGCAGGTTCAAAGTTTTGAACTCATTTCCATTAAAAAACAGTACTTGTATTGATTTAAAATGCAAGGTAACATTTTTTTCTTATAAAAATGTGTGCCACACACAGTTTTCATCACGTTTTTAGCTAACACCACAGTTACCAGAATAGGGACTATTTTTTGAATTCAGAGTTAAAATGGAAGCGTATTTCAATGAAAGGTCCAATTTTTATCTTTTTTAAAATGCTTTCTTCTTATTTCATTAATTTTAAGTCATATATTTAAATGCCATTGTATTAGAGCAATAAGACACTCTAGTGGTGTGCCATTATGGTGGAATAATCTTTCTTCTCAGGTCCATTTAACGGCGCTCAGCTGCACCTCGTGCATAACAACACACCTGAGACATGCGATTATTTCACCATAATGCACAACTGTCATGTCTTATTACTTACATATTGGTGACTTGGAGGGTTATGTCATGCATTTCCTTGGTAGTCCATTTTGCATCTCTTTACCTTTACTAGTCATGCATAATTGTTCTATATAAGGAAACCCCCCTGCCAAATAAAAGATTGTCAGAAGCATATATCTGACGTCTTTGCTCGATTTGGGTTGCTCAAACATGACAGGTGTTCACACTGTGTGCCGAGTTGTAAGCTTAGGTTACCTGCCAACAGTAAATCATATGTGTTGTGTGGGCTTTGGGAAGGTTACTCTAGGAGGGAGAATCAGTGTACTTTAGCTGGAAATCCCAGAACGATCATAGGGTCAGTTTTCAAGTTAGATAAAAATTGACTGATATGTAACAGACGTGACAGCATTGGCTGCTTATGGCCACAGTTACAGCACTTTTTTTTTTTTTTTTGACAATGGTCATAATCCCCACTATATGTTACATCAAATTATCAGTGACTTGTCATGCCTTATTTTAGTATGTGATGTTAATGATATGAGACTTGTTCTGCTCAGTGTCTGTAGTTGTAATGCTCTGCATGAAAGTATAAACAAAAAGTAAAAAAATAAAATAAAGTCCCATCTAATAGATGCCTAAACAAGTTTGACTTGGAAAGGTTATATTTTTATAGAATAAATGGAAAAGCCACCCTTCAGCGCAGCTGTAGAGGTTCCGCTTGCAATGGCGGTGATCTGGGTTTGCACCACGAGCCTGAATCATCGGAGGGTTGGTCGGGGGGGGGAAGGGTAGAGGACTGAGTGTCCAAGGGACTGCTATCCTCCTCTGGGGTAGGGGTTGGTGCAGCACTTGGCATTAGCCTGACCTCTAGCGATGGCTGGAGGGCCGAAGGCCAGGACCACAAATTAAGGGGTAGAGAAGCAGCAGCAATCCAACATCCTGCATACAGATGTGTGTATAGTGACCTCACTGAAGCACTGCATGCAGCTCCACTGCATAGGAGAAAATCAGGTGGAAAATAAATAAATAAAAAATCACCCTGTCTGGCAGGATGATTCCCCAACACCTTGCAGACCCCGCACTGACAACCTTGGCATGGCTCCACCAGATCATTGCAGGGTGGATCAAGCCAGGCTCTCTACCACCCTGTCACGATGGTAAGGTATAGGGGAAGGAGCAGGCAAGTCCAGAGAAAGCTGGGTGATGGGGAGGAGGGGGGAGCCTCGAAGGGAGGATAGGGGTTAGCTGGGGAAGGAACAAAATGATAGCATTTATTTATTTAACTCTTTCTCCACCAGGAATCAGGGCATCTCTCAGGAGTGCCCTCTCGACTCCACCCTCTACTCCCTGCCTGAAACCACCTTCTAACTGGGAGTACAATTACTGGGCACCCTCACCCCAAACCCAACGACCTTCCAGCCCCCGATCACCCCCCCACACCTACCGGCAGCCTTTCTGTCAGTACAGGGTCGGTCTTTGGGTCGGGTCGAGGGGCTCAGGCGAGCCTGGCTAAAGGATGGTCCGGCATCAGGATGTGGGCTGCAGCCACTGGAGCCTCCGTTGCCTCCCTGTATTCTCCGGGGATCTGTAATGACGCCTGCGCACTGGCGTGCTGGTGTCTGCCGCTGTTGTACCCTTCACTGCGGCATCACTCTCTGACAGTGCTCCCAATCTCCATCAGAGTCACTGGAGAGCAACGCAGCCCCACAACCCACCCCAGGAAAGGGAGAGCAGTCCTCTGGATGCTCAGTCCACTCCCTCTCCTGCCCACCCCCGATGGCCCGAGTCCGCTGCTGAACCTGGGTCGCTGGCATGGCGCAAGGTGTGGCGTCCAGCACCTCAACCCTCACACCCACTGGGCCAGAAATGATAGCAATTAAAAAAAAGAGAAAAAGAGTAACTGCAAAGAACAGAAAGAGCTTGTCTTCATAAATATCTCTGCCTACTGCCTAGCCTTGAAAAAAAGGCCTGAACTGATACTGTAAGGAAAAGTAGTTGAAATAAACTGGGGAAAAGACAACCTGATTCTCAGCCACAATGTGTGACAGTGCAAAAGTTGGGCAAACAAGCTCCCTGCTGCACCACCACACTTGGCAGCTATTCACAGAAGTCAGTCACAGATGCCAAGGAAAGGAGTTCCCCTTGCTGCTATGCCAGAATGTAAATACAGGTTACTCACCTGTAACAATAGTTCTAGGAGTGGTATATATTGTTCATGCACACTTACTGGCAGTGTGTTTTCCCCTTTAAGAGTTGCCGTAAAGTCTTCAAGTTAGTTCCTCCCACCCATCCGGGTGGTATATGCCCGGCTCCACCCCATGACGCTAGATCTTGCCTGCTGGAAGAAGAGTTTGTGCGCCTGAGCTGGGGGAGGTCAGGTGGGTGAATGTGGACGAACATATACCACTTCTAGAAAGTATAGTTACGTAAGAGCTTACCGTAACAGTAGATCTTCGAGAGAGGCTCTTGCAGTAGGTAATTACATATAGGACTGACGCCGGCCGGCGGCAGGACCCCATGGAAAAATTTCTAGCTAGCAGTCCCTGGCGAGGGACCGCCCTCACATCAGGTGACCAGCGTCATGCAACGTCGGTATAAAGGGGCGGTCCCGGACACCCGCCTTCCAGTTCTTTCCCGCCACAGGCCCGGAAGGCCCGGACGAGAGAGAAGCAGATGTTTCCATTCCTGGAAAAAGAGCTGAAAAGCCTAGGGGATGGAGGGATGGATAGATTTACTGCAGAGCCTCCCAAGATCTACTGTTACGGTAAGCTCTTACTCGGTGAGGGCTCTTGCAGTAGGTAATTACATATAGGACTGAATCCCAAGCAGTCTGGAACAAATAAAAGGCACCGGGAGGAGAAACTACTCCAAAAAGTTGCAGAAGCCTTGCAATCCTCAAGACAGGAGGCCTTGCAAAACAGCTAGCCCGAAGCCTGCTCTACGGTGAGAGGCAATGTCCAAACTGTAGTGTTTCGTAAAGGTATGGACGGAAGTCCAGGTGGAGGCAGCACAAATGTCTGCTGCAGACACATTCTTGAAACAAGCCGTAGAGGCCGCTACTCCACGAGTGGCGTGACCTCTGACTTGACTCGGAAGGGTCTTGTTGTACTTGTCATAACAGAAAGTGATGCAATGAGCCAACCAATTCGACAGGCATTGCTTGGAAACAGCACTGCCTTCCCTTTTGTGAGCAAAAGAGACAAACAACTGATCAGTCTTTCTGAGATCCTCTGTCCAACTGGTGTAGTATCTCAGAATCTGGTGAACATCCGTGGTATGAAGTAAATATTCCCCTTGGTTGGAGTACTGCGTGAAAAATGCAGCTAACTCTATAGACTGATTTAAGGTAGACTCTGCTACCACTTTAGGTAGAAACTTAGGGTTCGTGCGAAGAGCCACTCGTTCTTTGTGAAAAATCAAATAGGGGATTTTACACATACGGGCCTGGAGCTCGGAAATTCTTCGAGCGGAAGTAATGGCCACCAAGAAGGGCATCTTCCATGAAAGAAACTTCAGATCTGCGGTTGCTGCAGGTTCGAAGGGAGGAAGGGTAAGTTTCTCGAGAACAAAGTTCAAGTCCCAAGGGGGAGCAGGAGTTCGGATGGGGGGCCTCAGATGAAGGACCCCTCTAAGAAAGATCTTAGAGACCTCTAATTGGGCAAACACTTTATCTGCAAAAAGAACATGGTAGGCTGAAATAGCGGCCATGTGCACTTTCAAGGAGGAATGACTGAGACCCAGGTCGAAGAGATGACGTAAATATTTCAGCGGAACGGCCACTGAACAGGAGAAAGGCTCCACGTTCCTAGAGGCAGCACAAATAGAAAATCTCTTCCATTTCATGGCATAAGTGGACCTAGTGGAGGGTTTTCGAGCCTCCACCAGAATCTCCGCCACTTTTGGAGAGACACTAAAACGAGATTGAGCTAGGTCTGCAGGAGCCATGCATGAAGTGAAGGGACTTGAGGCCCGGATGGATCAGGGTCCCCTGATCCTGGGTCAGCAAACCTCGAGATAAAGGAAGAGGAAGAACCTCTGAGAATTGTTGTAGAAGAGAGAATCAGATTTGCCAGGGCCAGAAAGGAGCGATCACAATCATTCTCACTCCTTCTGTGGTTAGTTTCTGCAATACATGAGGGACCAGAGGAATTGGGGGAAAAGCATAGACGAATCTCTCCTTCCAGTCTAGAGACAGAGCGTCACTCCAGAAAGTGCCTCGCTCTGGAACAAGCGAGCAAAAGGTGGAAAGTTTTGCATTTTGGGGAGAGGCGAACAGGTCTACCTGCGGAGTCCCCCAAAGTTGAAAGATATCGTCTAGCACCTTTTGGTCCAATTCCCACTCACGTGGTAGGGCAGAGGAGCGGCTTTGCTTGTCTGCCAGGGTATTGTCAACTCCTGGAACATGAATCGCAGTGAGGTGAAGGTTGTGTTGAGTTGCCCAGTCCCAAACCCTCATTGTTTCCCTGCATAGATGGTAGGATCGAGTCTCTCCCTGCTTGTTGATGTACCACACCACGCACATGTCTGTCTGGACGGCTAGGTGACTGGGAAGAATGTATTGGTGAAGGGCTGGGAGAGCATGTAGTACTGCTCGTAGCTCGAGCACATTGATGTGGAGAGCTAGTTCCAATCTGGACCATAATCCCTGGGTTCGGTGAGGACCCAGATGGGCTCCCCAACCTTCGCCTGATGCGTCTGTGGTCAGAGTCTGGGAGGGGGAAGGATGACAGAAGGGGACACCCCAAAACAGGTTCTCTCGAACCATCCACCATTGCAAGTCTCATGCCATCGGCGAGGAGATCAGAACAAGATGATCTAGGTCATCCACAAGTTGATCCCACTTGGCGCGAAGAGTCCACTGAGAGATCCTCATGTGGAGTAGAGTCCTGGGAACCGTCGGAATAGCGGCCGCCATGAGCCCCAGGAGGAGGACCCGGCCTGCTTGAACCCTCCTGCGTTCTGATAGCAGGAAATCTGTGACTGAAGAGGCCCTGTCTGGAGGCAGGAAGGCCTTACTCACTCGTCATATCGAGGATAGCCCCGATGAACTGTAGTCTCTGGGAGGGATCCAGATGAGACTTGGAATGGTTGATGGTAATACCAGGCAAGTAAAAACCTGCTGGGTGAGGGAGAAAATGCAGGAGCTCCTCCCTGGACGAGGCCGCCAGGAGCCAGTCGTCCAGGTAAGGGAACACCTGAACTCCCATCGTACGCAGGTGGGCCGCTACCACAGCCAGGCATTTGGTAAATACTCGGGGTGCTGAGGAAAGACCAAACGGAAGCACCCAGAACTGGTAATGGTCCCCCTGAAACACAAACCAAAGATACTTGCGGTGAGAAGGGCGAATGGGGATGTGCAGATATGCATCCTGCATATCCAACGCACAAAGCCATTGGCCCAGCCGAAGGAGGGGCAGAAAGGTCTGAAGGGAGAGCATCCTGAACCTTTTGTATTCCACATAAAGGTTCAAGGAGCTGAGATCAAGAATGGGTCTGAGATCTCCCGTCTTCCTTGGGACCAGGAAGAAATGAGAATAGTAACCCATCCCTTGAAGATGAAGAGGAACGGGTTCTACGGCCCTCTTCGCGAGGAGGGCAGAGATTTCTTCCCAGACCAAAGGAAGATGGTCCATTGAGTAGGATGACTTCAGAGGTGGGTGGCAGGGTGGTTTCTGTAGAAACTCTATAGAGTGCCCTTCCGCTATAATCTGGAGCACCCAAGAATCCGTTGTTATCCTCTCCCAACCCGGAAGGTGTAGGAAGAACCTCCCTCCTACCGGTTCCTCCGGTGTGTCTGGAGGCGGTGGGAGAGGGGAGGAGTCAGGTGGTGTGGGGCAGCGCCGCAGCTGGGGCACCCGCTGCTTTTTTGGACAGGGGGGGCCTGGCAGCTGCGGGGGCCCCACGTTTAGTGGCCTGTCTTACTGGGGGTTTCGCTTGTGGTGTGGCCGACTGCGTCTGCGAAAAGGATGGCACTGCGGATGATGGGGATGGTACATGGAATCCACGGATTTCAGAACCGTCCCCTTCACCTGCAAGTCGGTGGTGATGAAAAGCACCAAACCCCTGAAAGGTGCTTCCTGGATCGCGGACTGCACCTCCGGGACCAAACCTGACACGCGGAGCCAGGCATGACGTCGTAGACTCATGGCAAAAGCTGAACTCCGCCCGGCAGTGTCCACTGCATCGTATGTCGTCCGCAGAATGTGGTGACTGGCCGAATGAGCAGAACGGACTAAATCGGCCAACTCCTGCTTGACTTGAGAGTCAGGTAAGGAGTCTATCTTAGATTCCGCCTGGGTAAGGATGGCCTTCTGGTAATCCCCCATATGAGCAACGTAATTTAGGGCCCAAATTCCCAGTGTGGAAGAGGCGTAAATTTTTCTTCCATACTGGTCCAGGAAGTGAGATTCCTTATCCGGAGAAGACGAGCTTAGATGTTTGGGGTGCGCTGACCAGCCGTGAGCGGCGCTAATCACGACCGAATCTGCACGAGGGTGGGAGTCCAAATAGTCTACACACCATCTGGAGCCTGGTATAGCCTGTTAGACTTCATAGGAAGTGGGGCTAATGCTGACGGTTGTTTCCAAATTGTGGAAACAAGGTGGGCGTGAGGCTCGATCCTGGGTGGCACTAAAGTTGGAGCTGTCAGGGGCAGGTCCAGATGTTCGGCCAGTTTAACCCGCTGAGGATCTGGTTCCAAAGAGCGCCACTGATGAACTTTCTGGATTTTTCTGAGCAACTCCATAAAGGAAGGATCCTCCGGAGGAGACTTCGGAGGAGTCCTCGGCCGGGGCTTGGACGGAAAGCGTGGCTCGTCATCTCTCTCGGAGCATCCGTCAGAAGAATCCGAGGAATCCGAGAGGGGAGAAGAAGAATCGGAAGCAGAATAAGACTCCCTAACATGGCTGGGGGCAGGAGCGGGTTCCTTGGGGAGTACCCTGGACGCGTGTCCTGCCCTCTCGGATCAGAGAGGAAGGGCCCAGGAGTCTGGATGCGGTGAGGTGTGCCGCCTCGGGCGTCACGGGAGCGGGGTGGCACCGTCACCGTGAGGCGGCTCTCTACTTCCTTGGTGAGCTGAGCCCTGACCTCAGCCCACCAGGAAGCCAGAGTCTCCTGCAGATCCACCAGCGGCCGTGGGGGCAGTGGAGGAGGGGGAGGAAAGGCATACGGGTTGTACCCATAAGGCGAGTATCCGAAACCCGGCTGCAGGAAAACCGGCGCCAGGTATTGTGGTGTCGGGTATTGCGGCATCGGAGGGACACCCCAAAGCAAGCAATGGCTATGTCTTCAGGAGCCATGCATGCAGGTGGAGGGAACCGAGGTCAGGACAGACCAGGGGAACTGGAGGTTCCATAGCCAAATGTTGCAGTAACGGAAACCAGATCTGATGAGGCCAGAACAGTGCCACCAGAATTAGGATGGCCCCCCCTTGATGAGCACTCTCTGGATCAGAGGAAAGGGAGGAAATGTGAAGAGGAACCTCCCTTTCCAGGAGAGGGACAATGAGTCTCGCCAGAAAATTTCAGGCCCTAAATCTAGCAAGCAGAAATGCAGCAATTTTGCATTGAGTGGGATACAAAAAGGTCCGGCTCTGGATGGATGACCCCACCAGTCGAACAGGTTGTCTACGACCGACGTCAGCAGCTCCCCCTCGTGCATTTTGGACTGTGACCAGCCGAGGCTGTCCGCCAAGGCATTCTGATCACTTGGAACATGGACAGCCGATAGATCTAGACCGTGATCTAGAGCCCAGTACCAGACCTTCATTGTCTCTCTGCACAGAGTGTAGGAATGAGTCCCCCCTTGCTTGTTGTTGTAATAAACTACACTGAGGTTGTCCAACGGCACCTGCAGGAGACCTGGAGAGAGAGAGATGGTTCTGGAAGGCCCGTAAGGCATACAGAACTACCCTAATTTTTAAATTTCTATGTCGAGGTGAGTCTCTGTCAGAGACCAAGTCCCCTGGGACCAAAAGGGACCTGGGTGCGCTCCCCAACCCAGACCTGATGCATCCATGGTAAGGATCTGTTGAGGAGCAGGTAAGAGAAAGGGCTGCCCTCTTAGAAGATTGTAGGAGTCCATCCACCACTGAAGGATTTTGCGTACTGGGGAGAAGACAAGAACCTACTGATCCAGATCAACAGTGCATTGATCCCACTGGATCCTCAAGGTCCACTGGGGGATCCACACGTGCAATTTAGCCAAGGGTACAGTGACAATGGCCACGACCATCAGGCCCAACAACAGCAGGAATGTCCTATGACATACCAGCTTTGGGCAACCAACTGCGCCTGAGCTGTCAGGCATTCTGCCCTGTCTTGGGGAAGAAAGGTCTTGCCCTGGATTATATCCAGAATCGCACCTATGTACTGCAGCCATTGACACATGTCAGGACAGACTTGGGCAGGTTGACAGTACTCCTAAGGGCCTAGAACAATTGCCTGGTACATTCCAGAGTGAGTGGCAGGAGATCCCTGGACTGGGCCTTCAGTAACTAGTCGTCCAGATATGGGAAGACATACAGGCATTCGTGCCGGAGGGCCACTATTACTTCTGCTAAGCATTTGGTAAAAATATGTGGTGCAGAGGATAGGCCAAAGGGCATTATCTGGAACTGGTAATGTTCTTCCAGGAACAGGAACCTGATGCCTGCGTTGGGGGGGCGGGCAAACCTTGATATACAGATAAGCATCCTGCACGTCCAGGGAGCATAACCAGTCTCCCTTCCTGAGCAGAGGCAGCAGGCCCTGCAGGGTGACCATCCTGAACTTCTTGTACTGGATATAGAAATGCGGGCCTTTGAGGTCTAGAATGGTCTTCAAGTGCCCTGTTCACTTGGGGACGAGGAAGAACCAGGGACAGAACCCTTTGTTCCATTGCTGCCTGAGCACTGGTTCTATAGCGCTTTTGTGCAGGAAAGTTAACACCTCCTCCCGAAGCACCAGAATGTGGTTGGGAGGATAAGTGAAGGGAACAGGCGGAAATTCTGGAGGCTGTTCCAGAAGTTCTAGAGCATGGTCCCGCTCAATTAGCTGCAGGACCCAAGCATCAGTCATAAGGGCCCTCCACTGATCTATATGGAGGGAAAATTACCCCCCACCACCACCACCTCCTGGCCTGGGGCAGGAAGAGGAGGCCGGGCAAAGAGTCATGCTCAAGCAGAGCCAGTGGCCGGGACTGCACTGCCACCCCTAGAGCTTTTAGCAGAGGTACCCATGGTGGAGGAAGAAGAAGGAAAGGCGGGCCCTGCTCTGTGCTTGCTCTGAAATCTGGTTCCTGACCCAGCCTCATTAGAGACCTTACGAAAGGAGGATTGCGGTCTACTCCTGGGTTTGGTATGATAGAGGCAGTGGACAGACCTAATGGCTCTGCCAGAGGCCTGCAGGTCACTGATAGTATCCTGCACGTCAGGACCAAAAAAAAGCTTAAAGTACCCAAAGGGGGCATTTAGAATGTTCTGCTGGACATCAGCAGCAAATTCAGAGCCCTCAACCAGGAGTGCCTTTTAAGGCAGATGCCAGTGGCAGCAGCCCTGGCCACTGCATTAGCCATGTCATAGATGGCCCTTTGGAGATGCCAGCTGACATCCACCGCAGCCTGGAGAGACTTAAGAAGTTCCTGCCTCTGGGAACCCTCAGGAAGGGACTGTGCTGAAGTTCTGCCCTTTTTCCAGAGAGTGTTCTGGTACTTGACCATGTGAGACAAGAAACTGGGAATCCTGCGGCCAAAGGTGGACAATGTAAAGGTCCTCTTGCCCCAAAAGTCAGCCCATCTAGATCCCTGTCGGGGGGAGGGAACCAAGCTGCTTGTGCACCTTGGCTTATCATGAGCCGCCTTGATGACATGGAGTCAGTTTGTGGTTGGGCGGCATAGAAAGGCTTCCCCAGAGGAGCATGATAAAGCTTGTCAGCCTTCCTATGCATGGCAGGGACCATGCTAGGCCTGTGCCAGGCCACCATGGCAGCATCCTCCAGAGCTGGTAGCAAAGGAGGAATGACACTGGGAGGAGACTCTGGAATCTCCAGGAAATCCACCAGGTTCGTCCTGGTGATAACTTCTTCTGCTGTCTGGAACCCAAAGGTAGCCTGAAGTTGCTTCATAAGGGAGAAAAAGAAGGGGTCATGGGGGGGGACTCGGACTATGTTTCATAGAGCTCTCACTCCCTGATGAGACAGTAGCTTTGTCTGAGGACTCACCCCAACATCTTGCTCTTCATCCTCCTCATCAGGGAGGATGAAATCTGGGTGTTATTCCTCCTCATCGTCGACCTAGTTTGAGGCAGGGACCAACAGTAAAGGCGCCGACGATGGTCGAGAGGGCACTGAGCATTGGGGCCGAACCGGCATCAACACAGAGGCAGCACCCCTGGCAACAGCGATGAAGGCACAGGCTAGGGGGATGAGCTACTGTATTAGCACCGTCGTCATAGAGGATAGCATCATGTTTATGTCGACGGTAGAAAGAGGCAACACAGGTGCCAAAGGCAGTGACAGAGGGGGCAGAGGCCCCAGTGTTGCTGGAGCACCGCCTGCCAAAGCCGTTGCAGAGGTTGTAGAGCTGGCATCGATGACCCGAGTGAGCCCGAGGTTGACAGCCCTTCACCTGCCATAGAAAGGCTGGTGAAACTCCCTGCCAGTGACGGCCTGGTGGGAACTGGGGCCTGGGTGGCAGAAGGGGTTAATGCCAAAGCTGCTAATGGCGCTATCTTGTAGGAAGAGACAATAGCAATCAGGGACCAGGAGCATCACCTGGGGGACCAGTCTTTGGTACGTTCCCTCTCAAGGTGAGAGTGGTTCCTCACAGACATGTCCCAGGCCTTGGTAGCCTGAGAGCCTGAAAAGTGAACCAGCGACGGGGAGGGAGTAGCTCCTGAAGATCTGAGCTCCATCCTGGCTAGTTGTTGCTCCACAAGAAAAGATCACATAGCTTTCTCACGGTGCCACAGGTTGGTGAGGCTGAACTTCAGGCAGAGCTCACAGGCAAGGGTCGTCGTGGCTAGGCCCGAGGCAGCATACGCAGAGGTCGTGCTCATCTTTGGAGTAAATCTTTCTGCAGCAACAGAATAGGTTGGAACAGTCTTTCGTTTTCGACATACAAAATAAAAGGAATCACTTTAAAATAAAGTGATTCGACATTCAAAAGAAAAAGAGGTAAGTAGAAAATTGGCAGTCAACTAAACAATGAAGCTTCCATGGAGTCCGTGCGAGTATGGTTGAAGGCAGGAAAGAACTGAGGAGGGAGCGGAGTTGCCCACACTTATATATGCAGAGATGTTGGTGTATGACGTCAGCATGGGTGGACCCTACTAGACTGAGAAATGTTTCTGTGCGGTCCTGGTGCCTGACAGCTATAAGTCCCACAGGTATGACCTGATGAAAGAGATATCCCCGAAGAAGATTATTGTTTCTACATATATACACAGCTGGTAAAGGACAGAACAAGGTTACAAGTTCATCTAGTCTGCCTTGTTGTTACTAGATAGCCTTTCTCTGCCTTAAACAGCTTTCCATGACCCCCTAACCTCCCTTCTGTCTCCAACTACCCTTGTGAAACTATCCCACTGGTTTTTGAACCATGTGATAGCCCTAGCATGAATCACATTGCTGGGTATATTGTTCTACCTATCCACCACCCTCTTGAGTAGAAATATTTCCTGACATCCTTCTTGAATTCCCCTGCGATGTTTTGATTGCTGTGTTGTTCTTTAGCTTAAATAACTTAGGTGTCCACCCTGTTATGTCCCTACATGTATTTGTAGGTCTTTATCATGAACAGTATCTACCTTGCTCTCTTTTTTTTTTGGTGGATACATGTTAAGAATGCCCAGTCTTGCCTTACAGATCCTGTCTTGCTGCCCCAGATCATTTTTGTAGCTCGCTGCTGAACTGTCTCGAACCTCTCCCTGTCATTCTTTAGATGCAGGTTCCAAAACTACACACAGTGTGGTCTAACCGCTTACCTGCATAGCAGCAATATCACCTTTCCTGTGACTAGTGAAACCACGCCTGTTGCATCAAGGCATCCTATTCGCCTTTTCATACACCATATTGCATTTGGAAGAGGCATTCAACCTGTTATTTACTATAACCCTAGGCCCCTTTCCTCATTTGAATGATTTATTTTGACCCCACTTATACAGTATTCTGTCTGTGGATTTCTGTTTGCAATGTGCATGACTTTACATGTTTTAGCACATTATTCTTCATTTTTTACCCTCCCAGAGTCTGTGGACCTCAGTGGACAGGCTCAGTTTACCCTTGTCCACCATCTATGTTGCCCAGTGGAAAAAGTCAATCAAGTTCATTTGATCTGTTCCTTTATGACAGTCTCTCATAGCATGCCCACTACTTGTGTCAGGCTCACCCGCCTGCGATTCCCTGGCTTTTCTCTAGCTCTGCTCTTGTTAGTTGGACCAAGTTAGCCACACTCCAGCATCACTCCCATAGCCAGCGATACATGTGCTCAGAATCGAGCAGACTTGATAGACTGTAAAAGCAGGTTACTCACCAATAACTAGTTCTAGGTGTGGTATATAGTTCACATCCACATATTGGCAGTTCCACTGAAAGTGCTGATTCATCAGATATGTTTAAGCTAAGCTCTTCCCACCGCCCAGGCGGTATATCCTCCAGCTCTGCCTCATGGCACTCCACCCCATGACATCAGATCTTTACAAGCAGGAAGCAGGGATCTGTGTGCCCACTGCCAGTGGAGGCTGGGTGGGTGGTGTGGATGTGAACTGTACACCACTCCTAGAACTATGCTTACAGGTGAGTAACCTTTTCTTTCCTAGAGGCGTGGATTCACTATCTACAAATTGGCAGGCTTCCAGCAATCTTCCAGAAGAAGGGGGTAAGGATGCATCCCTATTTGGCAAACAGCAATTGAAGAACCAAGATCCCAAAAGCAGCATCCCAACAAGACTCAAGGTCGATGCTATAATGGAAAATGAAGTTGTGTGGGCACTTCCAGGTGGCAGCGTTGCAGATTGCCTGGATAAGAATGTCCCTGGAAGCAGCCACCGAAGCAGCAGTATGTCTAGCGGAATGAGCTCTAGGCCTTAAGGGAGGCTCCCTACCAGCCAACCTATAGCAGACGTTAATGGACGATGTCAGAAACCTGCCAATTGTCCGCTTTGCTGCCGGTGTGCCAGGCATGGCTTCAGCAGATGTTATAAACAGCTCGCAAGCCTCACCTCAAACTCCAGCCGTGTACTGCTTGTAATAACAGTGCTCTCTGCAAGCCCAGAGTATGGAACCTATAGTCAGAATCACCAAGAACAGTGAATTCTGCGGCAATGCAGATATTCTGCAGTAGGCTGCAAGTTCTGTGCAAAATTCTGCAGCCACAGAATTCCAGAGGCTTTGGATATAGTTCACTATCTACATACTGGCAGACTTCCAGCAATTCTCCAGAAGAAGGGGGCAAGGCACACATCCTTATTTGGCGACCAGCAATCGAAGAACTGAGATCCCAAAAGCAGCATCCCAACGAGACTAAAGGTCGATGCTTAATGGAAACTGAAGGTGCGTGCAGACTTCCAAGCACTGCAGATTTCCTGGATAGGAAAGCCCCTAGAAGCAGCCCCCAAGGCAGTGGTATGTCTGGTGGAATGAGCCCAAGACTTCTGGGAGGCTCACTACCAGCCAGCCTATTGCAGAGATCAGTGCAAGAGGTTATCCACCTGTCAGTCATCCACTTAGCTGCTAGCCTGCCAGGTGTGGCTTCAGCGTTTGTAACAAACAGCTGGAGAGCCTCACCCTGAACTCCAGCTGCACGCTCCTTATAATAAGCGAGCACCCCCTATAGGTGTGCAAAAAATGCTTCACGTCCTGAGATACAAAATCGGTGCATGCTAGAGAGGTTAATCCCATATACATATGCCAAAAAACCAAAAACACCCCCTATGGGCAAAGTGATGGGGTTTGTTTACATCTGCAAGTTCTCCAAATCTATCTGCTGTGAATAAATGGCAATTTTGCTGCAAAATAATTTTTTGAGTCTCTAATTTTTCAAGACTGTCTCTTTTGAGTACAAGTTTTTTCTTTTTTTTTTTTTTGGTCTCCACAGATCCAGCATATGGAGCCTGCGACTGGCCTCCAAAGATGGATTTGTGAAGTATACCAGAAGATTCATCAACTGAGTAAGGTGAAACTCCAATACTATCTTCAGAAGAAACTTCAACTAAGGCGAAGGATGAACTTGTCCTGGTGAAAGACTAGATAAGGAGACTCCACTGAGGGTGGCTGGAGCTCACTGATCCTTCTGGCTGATGTGATGGCCACTAAAAAGACCATCTTTCATGACAGGTGTGACATCTCACATCTCTGCATAGGCTCAAATGGTTTGCCTATGAGAACAGCCAACACCAGCTGTAGGTCCCAGAGCAGTGGTGACTCGCACACTGGAGGGGACAGGTGGTTAAGGACCTTAAAACAGTGCGCAGCCACCTTTTTATAGGCCACCGTCAGCATAACACCCCATACCCAGTATGCCAAGATGGTTGCCAGCTGCACTTTAAGTGTCTTCATCGTTCACAGTCCCAACTGATAGAGGGACCAAAGGTACTAAAGGATACTAGCCACAGAGCAGGCAATGGTATCAAGCTCTTTGCCCTGACACCAAATTTAAAATCTTTTCCATTCAAAGGCGTAGGACCAGCAAGTCGACTCCTTGGGAAAGCCTCCACAACATGGAGATCCTTTTCTTAAAGGCCCATGGCCTGGAACTCTAGCTGCTCAGGAACCAGGCTGTGAGGTGCAGGGACTCAAGTTTCAGGTGCAGGATCATCCCCTGTTGTCTGGCAAGCAGGTCCAGACAAAGAGGACAACTGCCTCGGGAGGCCTGCTGCTGAGACTGAGGAGATCAGAGTACCAGAACTGCTTTGGCAAGTCTTGAGCCATCAGGATCATCCATGCCTTGTCCTTCCTGGCCTTGACCATCACCTTGTGGACCAAGGGGAAGGGAGGGAGGGAAGGTGTACACGAAGCCTAAGGTTCAGAGCCTCGCAAAAGCATCCCCCAACAGTGTCTCAGACTGTGGGGGGGGGGGGTGGCCAAAAGACAGCCTCAGTTTGGTGTTCTCCCAGGAGGTAAATAAATCCACCAAAGGGGTTCCCTACAGGGAGAACAAGTGGAGTACAACATTCTGATGCAAGGACCACTCATCCAACCTCTCTCCCATCTGGATGAAAGCATCGGTCAGCTGTTTACTTCAGTGACATGGATCACTATGAGATCTGCACCCAGGCTGCATATGAGGGTTCAAGGGCAGACAGCCTCCCAACACAGGGGAAGGAGTGAGTTATGTCCTGCCTGTTCAGGTAGAACATGGTCATGGTGTTGTCCTTCTGGACACGACCTGACCACTGTCTAGAGGAGTGAATTCCATCAGAACAAGCCGCATTGTATGGCGTTCCAGCAGGCTGATGTGGTGACGCAACTCCTCTGGTGACCAGAACCCACGTGCTCTGATGTTTCTCAGGTGTTCCCCCCACGCCACCAGCATGAGCATGATGGTCAGTTCTTGACGGACAAATGGCACTCCTTCTTCCAGATATTCTGAGATCAGCCCCCTATGAATGGCGTCCCACACTGGCTGGTCAAGATGACCTACGCGCTGGGACCACTGAAGGCCCAGTTCCCACTGCAGGTAGCACATCCGCCAGCATGCCCAACAGATCATGGTGGTGGTGGTGGATGCCAAGCACTCCACCAGCTGCAGAAAATCCCAGTCATGGCATGAGTGCCTAATCTGAAATGATCAAGAAAAGGAGATAACATCCTAGGCCCAGTCTGCAGGCAGACAGGCCTTGGCTCACAGGAATCTAGCTCTTCCCCAGTGAACTTGATGACCAGCAAGGGGATCAGTTCGGACTTGTCTGGGTTGACCAACGGACCTAAATCTCCGCAGGTCTGGAGGTCATGATCCCTGGACTACTACACAGCTTCTTTGGATGACCCAGCTATCAGCCAGTTGTCTAGGCAGGGATACACCCTGACGTCCTTGCTCTACAGGAAGGCCATCACCACTGCCATGTGCTTGGTGAAGACCCTGGGCACAGACGAGAGGCCAAAGGGCATGGCCTGAAATTAATAGAGAACCCCTCTGCGTGGATCCAAGGGTACTACCAGTGGGTCGGACAGACTGGGATGTGGAAAAATGCATCCTGGAAATCCAGGGAGCAGAACCACATGCCCTGCTCCAGGGATAGTACAATATGTCACAGAGTGACCATCTGGAACTTGCACTTTTGCCTAAAGTAGTTCAGGGCGTGCAGATCCAGTATGGGGCACAACAGCTCTCCATTTATTTTGGGACCAGGAAGTACCTGGACACGTACCCCTGACTTGCCAGGGCATCTGGGACATCGGCTACTGCTCCTTTCACAAGGGGTTGAGCAACATCTTCCATGAGGGTGGACAGCGTGTCTTGTGATACCCTGGATTCCCGAGGAGTGTGGAGTCAGTAGGGCAGAAGAGCCTCAAAGTCGAGATGCAACCCTCTGCCTACCACCTGCAGTACCCACCCGGCCATAGTAATGATGGACCAATGTGGCCAGAAGTGGTGCATTCGACTACCCACTGGGAGCTGGATCAGGGACTGGACAGGTGGGAGAATGACAGCCACCAACCCATCAGTGGGAAGCACTGGAGGAGGCATTGGCCACTGGAGCCAGATGGGCACCACTTCACCAACCCTACCTCTTTTAGGCCCCTGACAGCTGAACTTGAGCTTTGGGTCCCAAGCATGACACTGCCCCTTCTGAGGCTGCTGTAGCTTAAAGGAGTGCTACTGGAAGGCCTTCTTAGGCTCCTGGGCCTTTGGTTCCTTCTGGGATGATGCCACAGAACCTAGGGTGGCACTGGACTTCTCTGTTCTGGTGAGATGTCCTTCCACCCCAGGGCCGAAGAGGTTGGTGGCCAAGAATGGGACACTGGCCAATTTGTGCTGGGAATCCACTGTGAAGGTGGAAAGCTGCAGCCAGACCCCGCGATGCATTTCAACGGCTGATGCCATGGCATGGGCACAAGAGTCACTCATGTCTAAAGCTGTCTGCAGATGGTATTCAGCCAGTGCTTGACCCTGGTCACTGACCAACTTCATCTAAAGCTGCCTGTCAGTAGGGAAGTTGGGAAGGACATTATCCAGCATTGCCAAGAGGGTGTGACCAATGTTGACCATCATTCACGGCATCATTCCTGTCAACTGTACCACATTATGAGGAACGTTCCTCATTTTACTTCACAAAAGCTCCCTGTTCCACATTGTGAGGACTTGTCCCACATTCAGTGTTAACATTTTAAAGCAAAAATCTAAAGCAAATGATGCAAAAAATGTATGATTCAATTCATAACAGACTTTCTGAACACAAATGCAAACATTTTAACAGTGTTCTGAGCTTCTTAGGTGAAGATTTCATTAAGTGTTCCACATTTTGCTCATTTGTTCCACACTATGAGAGGCAATGTTCCACACTTGGGGGACAAAAGGCTGAGAGGTATGCACGGCATAATTCAGCTGGCAGATAGAAAGAGGGAAGCCGCATAGACCTTTTTGACCACGTGGTCAAGACTCTTAGGCTCCTTGTCAGGGGGGCGCTTGCTCATGTCCCCCTGACCATCAAACTCCCGGAAGACTGAGTCAGAGACTAGCCCTTCAGCAGAAGGGTGGTCTGAGACCCCTGAAATGGACACTGTCAGGACCACGCACACTTGGACCATATGGGTGAAGAATGCCAGAAAGGAGACTGGATGCTGACGAAGCTCCAGTGGCAGTCTTAAGATGGTCTTAGCCACAGGAAAGGCAATCCTCAGGGATTCGACCCTGTCCAGGATATCAGTGAAGGGGAGCATAGCCCTATTCTGTACTGGCTCCAAGGGCACACTCATGGACTCCAACATGAGGCGTACGGGAGGCCCAAATGACACCAGCCCATGGCCGGTGTTCACAAAAATCAACCAAGTCATGGACAAATGTGTGAGTCCTTGATGACAACATAGACGACCCCTCAGAGTTGTCCAAGGAAAGAACTCCTCAAAAACACCCTCGACAATTTGCCGCCATGCACCACCCTTGAGTCCTAGAACTGGGTGATCTCCACTGATAGCTGGCTTGGCAAGCCGGCTGCAACACAAAAGGACTCACCAAGGGCTGTGGTGGTGACAGCTCCACCTTCAGTGGTCGGGAAGCAGACGTTGACTGGCACGTGCATAACTGGTGGCTGAGAGGTGGCTGAAGCCCAAAGAGTACAGCCCTACCCTGCTCCACAGTGGTCCACTGCTTGCAGAAAACCTTCTCATAGCCAGAGGACAAGGAGGTCGAGGAGCATTGATGGAGGCACCTCCTGGTTGAGCCGGATTGGGAATGAGAGCCACATTTCGACCTCGACCAGCGACCTGGGGGGGCCGATGTCGAGGGAAAACCTCCAGAGGTTGTGTTATCCACATCCTGAGCCATGTTCAGTAGCATCAGCTTCAGATGCATGACAACTGGCACAGGCTGGTCCCACAGTGATCCAGTCGGGGACACCAACCGAGCACATCCTCCTGAGTAACGACCAGTAGCACCAGGGTCTGGAAGATCGCCTTATCGTTTAGCTACTCCAACACCCAGTCGACAAACTCAAGAAAAATCTCAATGGCCTGCTCAACTGGCGTCGATAACAACAAGCCCAGCGTTGTTCCTCTATGGAAGTACCCGCAGTGGAGATCAAGGAGGATGCTGGTAACCTCCACAAAGGAGACCCATAGGAGGGTGGCAAGGGAACCTACAGGGGAAGGAAACAACTCCTGGTGGGGGATTCAATCATTAGGGGAGGCAGAACTAGGGGAGGGAGGGGGAGAGGAAGGCAAGGTGCCTACCTAGTGCCATGGCATGGAGGGACAGGAAGTGAGTCCTCAGGATTGTGGGAGCAGCTGCACGGGACAGGGAGCTGGATGCCATTGTCCACCTAGGGACAAATGACCTAGCTGGGAATGGGATCAGAGCTGTGCAGGAGGAGTCTGTGGAGTTGGGGAGGGGCCTTATACAAGTAACATGTATGGTACCCTTCTCGGAGGTGTTGCTTGTCTATGGTATGGGTGAGGCTAGGGTATTCCACACCCTGGGATTCAATGAATGCTTAAAAAACTGGTGTGGGGCACAGGGTTTGGGCTTTACTGGGGACTGGGGGTCCACATGAAGGGAAACAGGTTACCAGCATGATGGTCTGCATCTGTCCTGAGAGGGGAACCAGGATCCTAGGTGATAATTTTAAATGCTTCATTGGCAAGCTTTTAAACTAGCCAAAGGGGGGGCACTGAAAAGGAGCAGGGAATTCCCAGCCTCCCCCCACAAAACAGGGTAGTTAGCGAGGTTAACACCAAGGTAGAGAGGTCAACAGGGGGCAGGGGTAAATGGAGAAAAAGGCAAAGGTAGTAAAGTACAGGGATGGTGCTAAAAGTGGTAAGGCCATCAAAAAATGGAGGGCGATGAGTACCAATGCCCATAGTATGGGTAACAAGCTTCCTGAGCTAGTAGCCTTGATAGAAGAGGGATGTCAGGATATCGTGGCAGTCACAGAAACCTGGTACACAGAGAACCATGACTGGGATGTCAACATACCAAGGTACACAATCTACAGGAGGGACAGGGACAGGAAGGTATCAAAGCATTGGAACTAAAGGGTAAACAGGGAGGAGAGAAGGCATGGTGGGTCACCTTGGAGACAGGAAATTACACCACAATCCGCACAGGGGTTGTATACAGACCCCTATCTCAGGGGGAGGACATGGATGAGGAAATGAATGGAGGCATCCTTAGAATGGCAGATAAAGGGGAGATATTGTTGATGGAGTACCTGAATATGCCAAATGTTAACTGGAGCACATCTGCTGCAGCCACATCCAAGAGCATAGTCATTCTCGATGCCCTACAGGGGGGCATGTCTCAGGCAGCTAGTGTTAGAACCCATTCGGGAGGGAGCAGTCTTAGACCTGATACTCTCAAATGGGGATGGGGACAGGATCTCTGATTTAGAAGTGGGTAGCCATCTGGGAACAAGTGACCACCAGACAGTGTGGTTCACAATAAACACAGCCACAGAGTCAAGCCATACAAAAGCAAGGGGACTGGACTTTTGGAGGGCTGAGTTTGACAGAATGGGAGAGTACCTAAGGAAGGCACTAGCAAAAGGGCAGGAAGGAGGGGTGGAGGAACAATGGGGCAAAATCAAAACTGCCATCACAGAGGCAACAAGCCTTTGTGTGAAGCAAATAATCAAAACAAAACGAAGGAAAAAATCACTATGGTTTTTAAAAGAGGTGGCAGGAAACGTAATGGAGAAAAAGCATTCAGAAAGTATAAGGAAGCACAGAAGGAGCAGGAAAGAGAACTCTTATCAGTTAAAGGAGAAGGAGGCAGGGAAGGCAGTTAAAATAGCAAAGGCCCAAACCGAGGAAAAGATAGCCAACTCGGTTAAGAAGGGATACAACCTTTATAGGTACATTAGCATGTGAAGAAAGACCAAGGAGGGATCGTGAGGCTTAATGGGGGGCAGAGGTAACAGTGAAAAGGCAATGATATTAGCTTAATACTTTTGTTCAGTATTCACAAAAGAAGAGGAAGGAGACATACCTGAATCAAACAATAGAAGCACTTTGGATGGGGGGTGGGGGTCGATACTAGTCCATTCACAGAAGAAAGGGTCCTAAAAGAACTCCTAAAACTCAAGGTAGACAAAGCAATGGGGCCTGTCGGGATTCAGCCCAGAATTCTGAAACAACTAAGGGGAGAACTAGTGACACCACTGACTAGCCTTTTCAACAAATCATGGGAGGATGGTGTGGCAGATGCGACTCCCCTTCACAAAAGTGGGAGCAAAGCAGAAGCAGGAAACTACAGACCTGTTAGTTTGACTTCAGTGGTAGGGAGAATGGTGGAATCACTTCTGAAAGAAAGAATTGTTGAGTACCTAGAGGCCAGTGGGCACAGGACCAAAGGCAGCATGGATTCACAGCAGGAAGGTCATGTCAGACGAATCTAACAGATTTCTTTGACTGGGTGACCAAAGTCGTAGACCAGGGAGGGGCTGTGGACATGGCCTACCTAGACTTTAGCAAGACATCTGACACAGTTCCACACAAAAGATTAATAAACAAGTTAGCCAGCCTGAGAGTGGGTCCCAGGGTGTTAGCCAGGGTAAAAAAATGGCTGGACAACAGGATGCAGAGTGGAACAGTAAATGGAGTCCACTCTGAAGAAAGGGGGGGTTACTAGTGGGGTACTGCAGGGTTCAGTATTGAGGCTGGTCCTCTTTAATGTCTTTATAAGCGACATTGCAGAGGGACTGGAAGGAAAAGTATGCCTCTTTGCAGATGACACAAAGATCTGCAACAGGGTTGATAAACAAGTGGTGGGTGGAAAGGATGAGAAGGGACTTGGCAAGGCTGGAGGAATGGTAAAAGGTATGACATATTAGATTCAATGCAAAGAAGTGCAAAGTAATGCACCTGGGAAACAAAAACTCAGTGGAAGAGTACACAATGGGGGGAGGTACTAACAATAACAAAAATGGAAAGGGACCTAGGGGTAGTCATATCAGATGACCTAAAGGTAGGCAGGTAATGCGAGAAGGCAGTAAGGAGAGCTGTGGGGATACTGGGATGCATAGTGAGAGGCATCACCAGTAGAAAACAGGAAGTTGTCATCCCTCTGCACAGACAGCTGGTGAGATCCCATCTGGAGTACTGCATGCAGTTCTGGAGATCCCATCTCCGCAAGGACATAGGCAGGATGGAGGCAGTCCAGAGGAGGGCAACTAAAATGGTGCAGGGTCTGCACCAGAAACCATATGAAGAGAGTCTAAAGAAGCTTAATATGTATACCCGTGAGGAAAGGAGGGCAAGGGGGGACATGATAGAAACGGATAAGTAAATATGCTGCGTTCCCCAAGGTTCCTTTAAAGCTATCTAAGGGGAGATAAGGATGGAAGAGACAGTATATGGAACATGAAAAAACCTAATCTCAACCCTTATAAACAAAACAATGGCTCTCTCATGAGAGAGCCATTGTTTTTTGTTTTATAAGGGTTGAGATTAGGTTTTTTCATGTTCCGGGACATGATAGAAACTCAAGTGCCTCAAGGAAATCAACAAAGTCCAAGAGGGTAGCATCTTACAGAAAAAGAGATGTGCAAGAACAAGGGGGCACAGTTTGAAGACAGAGGGAAGACGGATCAGGGGCAACGTGAGGAAATACAGGTTACTCACCTGTAACAGGAATTCTAGGAATGGTATATGTTGTTCATCCACACTTATTGGCAGGTCCATTGCCGCTTTAAATCTTGCCGGTAGGTCTTCAAGCTGGCTCTTCCCACCCACCCGGGTGGTAAAACTCTCGGCTCCGGCCCATGATGCCAGATCTAGCCCGCTGGAAGCCAGGTTGTGCGTCGAGCGGGAGGCGGGTGGGTGGTATGGATGAACAACATATACCATTCCTAGAACTCCTGTTACAGATGAGTAACCTGTATTTCTAGGGACATGGATATGTTGTTCATCCACACTTATTGAGACTCCTAGCAGTTCTCTGGGAGGAGGGAGGAAAGCACACCCTACTTAGGTAGAAAGACTGGAGAACCGAGGCCCGACCAGCAACCCGGCGCGACCAAGGTCGATGTGGAAGGGCAGTGAAGCCTGCTTCCGGCAGAAGCCCTCGGATATCCTGGACGGAGTATCTCGGAAGCAGCCACCGATGCAGCAGAAGGACGGGTAAAAATGAGCGCTTATCCCTCTGGGAGGCTCCATGCCCGCCCGCCTATAGTGGAGACCTATGCAAGGGTGACCCGCCTGCTCGTAGTCCACTGGGCTGCAAATCTGCCAGATGCGGCTTCAGCGAAGATGATAAGCAGCTGGCGAACCTCTCCCGAACTTTAGCTTTACGCTCCCTAGGTAGGTGAGCATTAAACAGGTTCCTATGGAACCTGTATACGGCCTCCGAGGTGTGAATGGGGATAAACCCCGGCAGAGGCAATACCCCCGATGGGAAGACTCCGCCACCGCCTTGGAAGAACTTGGGTGGGGCAGGACAACCTAGTCCCTGTGAAGACCGATAGGGAGATTAAAGGCGCTTGAACTCTCCCACCTTCTGGATGGCGAAGTGGCCCCAAGAAGGTGTTCTTTCACAACAGGTGGAGGAAACTCGTACCTGTGCAAAAGGTTCGGATGGCTTGCTCATGAGCTAAGCCCATACCAGCAAGGATCCCACAGAAACAGGGATGCTCTCCCCAAAAGGGGAGG
Organism: Neoceratodus forsteri; assembly: GCA_016271365.2. Taxonomy (NCBI): domain Eukaryota; kingdom Metazoa; phylum Chordata; order Ceratodontiformes; family Ceratodontidae; genus Neoceratodus; species Neoceratodus forsteri. The sequence continues at coordinate 235,639,324 of CM057451.1, forward strand.
CGTGATCGAGGCCTAGAAGTGCCAGACCACCTTCTCCGCACCACCAACTGCCTCCCGGCCCGCGCCTGGAAGACAGGGGTGACCCGCAGAAGCACCTAGAGGGTCGGCGGTCAAGCCCTGGTTTAAGGATGGACCCAGATGTCCTGGAATGCTCGCCAAGGACGGGAGGCACGCTCTATCCCATCATCAGAGGAAGAACTTCTCCCAGAGGACGAGCATCTTGGCCGACTTGTTAGCAGACCGCCTCGAAGGTCAAGGACCTTGCCGAAAGACCCTAGGCCTGGCCCAAGCCGCACAGGGGTCGGCCTACAGGTGCAAGGATTGAAGGTCCAGATGGATAACCTTCCCCTGAAAAGGAAAGACAGGACCGGGCGGACTAGAGGCCACCTGGGGAGCCTGGGGCTGAGACTGAGGAGAGCTGGATACCAGAACTGGCAATCCAGTCTGGGGCTACCAGCATCACCTGCGCCAAGTCCCTCCTCGCCTTGTCCATAGGTCAAGGGAAATGGAGGAGAGGCACGAGGGGGCCCAGGGTCCGTGGCCCCGATGGCATCCCCTTCAGCAGGCCTTGCTGAGGGGGCGAGCAAAAAACAGTCTTGGCCTCGTATTCTCCCCGGAGGGAAGAGGGAGAAGATCCTTTGCTACCTCCGGCAGGGGAGACCACTCATGAGGCGCAGCCTATGCCCGGCTTAGGGCAGCAGCCAGGAAATTGGGGGCTCCTGCCATCAAATGGCTGGGAACCCTCGACTGCGCAAAAACCCAATGCGGAGAACCTCCTTGCACCGAGACAAGGGGATCGACCGACCCTGGCGGGGTAGGTAGCACATGGCCATGGTGTTGTCCTACTTGGACTTAGACCACTAGACCCCGTAAAAGCGGAGCGAGCGGTGCAAGCTAAGCGGACCGCCTGTGCTCCAGCGAGCAGGAAGGACATCGGGACTCGCGAGAGGACCAGAGGTGAAGCACTCTGTATTCCCCTAGATGGGCACCCCATCCATCCGAGAAGCATCGGTCGGAGAAGACCGCCGACTCAGGGCGAACAAACAGGATGTTCTCCTGCCAAAGTTGGAACAGTCCAAGGGGAGCGTTCTCTTAACTCCTGGGCTGTAGTCACGAACTGGTCCAAGGACGCAGCGCTGTGACCTCTGGCTGGCCCCTCCCACTAGGGGAAGGCCGTCCTGAGGCCCAGGAGGTGCAGGAGGTCCTGGCAGGACATAATTACCCGGCCAACCCGACTGGGTAAGGGAGGAAGAACCTCAGTCCTGTCCGCCCGGAGCCGAGCTCGGACTCAAGAGTCGAGCTTAGTCCCGAAGAAGCCTCACCGCTAAGGCACGAGTTCCCACTTGGCTCCTGAAACGGGAGACCAGTCTGCCTTCCGGTGGGTTGTCTCGACCTTTCAGTGCCGCAGAGACTGCTGAGCAAAAGAAGGGCCTGGCTAGGAACTCTGAAGGAGATCCCTCACAAGAAGGGAGGGCCTCCCAAGAAATGGACGGAACAAGGAGTAGGTACATCCTAGAGGCCAGGAAACAGCCACATCCACATTCTGAGGATGGAATATCTGAAGTAGAGAGACCATCCAGGCGTAGGGAGAATGGGCGGAGCCCCGTCGTTGAGGCCAGGAATACCTGGACACGAACCCAGGGTTGAAAAGGTGGGGGGTCCGAGCCTTCCTGATCACCTCTAACTAGAGGCCAGGCATGTCGGGACGACTGACACAGAGCAGTGGACCCAAGATCTCCATGGGGCAATGGCTCAAAGGAAAACCGCAACCTGCGACAGGATCTACCCTAAATACCTCCAGAACGAGGTGTGGAGCCGCCCCCATGGGAAACCTGGCTGGGGACGTCGGGCGCAGTGCCCCTTGGCCCGCCACTGAGCAGGCTTGGAAGGGGAAGGAGAAGAGGGGGCTCTCGGTTTCCTGCCTCCCTGCTTCCTTTTGGAGGAAGACGCTGGGCTGGTAACAGGCCGCCCAGTGCATGCCCGCTGGCCTTTATGCTGGGCCGGTTGAGCCGCAGGGCTCAGGAGGCAAAGGGGCCTACGCAAAGGCTGATGGCTGCCCATGACCCTCCGGGCGAGAGTGACCGAGTCCAGAGTGGCATCGGACTTCTCGGGCCCTTGGATATGTCCCTCCACTCCAGGGCCGAAAAGGTCAGTCCCCAAGAAGGGGATGTCTGCCAACTCGTGCTGAGTTTCCAAGGAAAAGAGGATAACCTCAGCCACGCCCTGCGGCGCATGGCCACTGCGGCCGCCACCGATCTGGCACAGGAGTCACCCAGATCCAGAGCCGTCTGGAGCTGTTGTATTGCCACCGCCCTACTCTGGTCCCGTACCCGCCGGACCGTGGTCCGCAGTTCGGCCGGGAGATGAGGCAGAACCTTGTCCAGGGAGCCCAGAAGGGCGTGGGAACAGTGTGCCATAAGAGCCGCCGAGCTGGCCTGATGGAGGCTTAGGGAGGACGCAGCGTAAACCTTGCGCCCGACGTAGTCCATCCTTTTGGACTCTTTGTCAGGGGGTCTATCCACATCCCCAGCATTTCCAAGACATTGGAAAACGTCGTCGGTGACTACCCCTTCAGCCAAGGGATGCTCCGAGAAACCGGGCAGAGAACCAACAGGGACAGGGTACCTTCGAGCCTCCCTGGCCGAAGGCGCAGGGCAGGAAGTAGGCCGTCGCCACAGCTCCAAGGCTGGGCCCACAATAGCCTCAGCCACTAGAAGGCCTCCGAGGAGAACCCTCGGTCCAGAATCTCCAAAGGGTAAGGTGCCCGCTTGAGACGGGCTCGAGCTGCATCCCAGTGAATTCTGAAATGAGCTGAAGCAGACCCTCAAAGACGATGGGCTGTCATCTCACGGAATGTTCCTGGGAAGACCCGGGTCCTCCTGCTAGGAAACATAGCAGAGCCGGCTTCAGGCTCGAAGAGGTCAGCAAAATGCCGCAGTCGAGGCATTCGGTCTGCCAGGGTGGGCAGGAGGAGGACCAGTGACCTGAAGAACAGGTCATGGCCTGGCCTGAACCCCCTGAAGTTGGAGGGCAGCGAGGGTCTGACTGCAACCGACCCTGGAGGGCTCCTCGACTGATTCGAGCGGCTGCGACCGGCGGCGGCTGCTTGCTATCGGAGAATGAATGGGTCAATTGATACCCGGACAACAATGCTGTCGCCACATAAGTTCTCATGAACACCGACGCCAACGGGTATCGAAACCACTTCATCCGAGGAGGGGACGAGGAAGAATGGCAAAGCCACTTAACTAGGTGCCCCGACCGAGAACGCCGAGATCGGCGTGAGCGGCTAGACCGAGAGGTTGACCGAGACCGAGACCCAAATCCTCGGGGGGCCGAGGGTGGGTCTGGGAAGGAGCGGGACGCACCCGCTCCTCCCTCGGCTCAGAAGAAAGGACCGAGGGCTGTCGACCCGAAGGGACAGACAGAGCCTCAGCCTCTGCCAGAGGCAGAGGGATGGCGGCACCAGAAGACCACACAAAAGACAGGTCGAGAGACTCGACAACGTCGACGGGGGGACCTGGCCGGCTGACCTGAAGGGGACACCGTGAGGCCAGTGGCCAAAGCCGCATCCTCGGCCGAAGTCGAGCGTCGGCCGATGAGGGAGGGGGAGAGTTCTCCTCCAAGAGAGCCCGCCTCATGCCCTTTAGCCAGGCCGAGCGGTAGGTTTGCGGTCCTCTCCTTGGAGGAGAGGGAATGACAAGCCCTTGAACAAAGCTGCATGAGTTGAACCCAAGGAGAGCGGGATAAGGCTGCAACCGAGGAGGGGCCGCCTCCCGCAGAATCAAACCGGTTGAGAAACAGTCGGCGGACACCTGCCAGTCCGAGGAATTCGAGCGGAAAAATTATCGATGTCCGGAAGCCCCAACAGGCCGCTGTCCTCCAGAGAGCTGACCAAAGGCAGAACAGAAATTGCAAGCCTGAGGATCGTGATCCAAGTCCAGGCAATAAACACACGTGGAATGCAAGTCTCCTGGAGGAACTAACCGCGGCGCCTCAGGGCGGAAAAGGACTGAGCATCGCCGAAGCTAAGAAGATAAGATTGAAGTTTCAGAAAGACACTTCCAATGATTTTGAAGACCGAAATTTTCAGGAACCAGTCGAAAACGCAGAGCGCTAAAGAGGGAACCTGAGCTTCCAAGCGGTAAGGAAGATCTGGCGTCATGGGGCGGAGCCGAGAGTTTTACCACCCGGGTGGGTGGGAGGAGCCAGCTTGAAGACCTTCCGGCAAGATTTAAAGCGGCAAGGGACATGCCAATAAGTGTGGATGAACAACATATCCATGTCCCTAGAATTATTTTTTCACATAGAGGGTGTTGGACTCATGGAACAGCCTTCCTGAGGAGGTTGTGGGGTCAAAAACAGTGGGGAAATTCAGGAATGCATGGGACAGACATAAGGCAATTATAGTGGAGGGTAGGAGGAAGTAGGCTGTTGGTTACCTAGGATCTGCAGCTTATCCAATAGGTAGGGGAAATGGGCAGACTGGGTGGCCCAAGCAGTACTTGTCTGCCATCAAAGTCTATGTTTCTACGTTAAGCCCAACGGGAGTACCAAGGAGCTCTCAACCATACCCTCGACTGAAGGCAGCTTGACCAATGTTGCGCGATCAGGGAAGTCAAGGAAATAGGAGGATTGTGATCTATCCTGGTCCCACGACCTGCACCAGATATGCTTGCGTTTCTTACTCTGGTAAGAAGGGCTCTCCCCAGTGTTCTGGAGGACATGACACATTTCACAGAAATCCTTTGTGAAGGACTCTCCGACCCTTGCCCCATCTGGAAGCAGCGATGAGAGGAATGAGGTACTCACCACGGCTGCAGCTCCCCCCTTCACAACAGCCAAAAGCTAAGTTAACAGACCCAGCAGCCACCAAGGCCTTTTTGCAGCTCAGAGTAATCCTTGGGGTCCCCTTTCAAGGGTCGACCAAATATGAGTCTGGCCTTCTGACCGGCCAGTGACACTGGGAACATCGCCCGACAAAGGCCACAACCCTCCATGCTGTGCTGCCCTCCCAGGCAGTACAGGCAGGACACATGGGAGTTGGTTCTAGCAAAAAGTCATGCAGAACTTAAAACCACGTGGCAGCTTCCCCTCTTACATGCCGAGATCTATCACTGAAGGTAGAGTTGGAATGAGCAGAAGACAAAACAGAAGTTTGTCAATAGAAGAATCACTATTGCCAAAAGTGCTAAATTTGTAGAATCATCGAACGCTGCAGTGCTGCAAAAGGACAGACCTGTTCGTCACAGTGGAAAGAAAGAAAGATCTGATGACACAGGCCACAGCCAGAGGATATACAACCAGGTGGTGGGAGAAGCTTAGCTTGAAGGTATCCAATGAATCAGATCATGCCAGTGGAACTGCTAGGGTGTGGATTCTGAACTGTATCCACACCCTTAGAAGATCTTCTACTGGCAATTTCATACGTTTGTATGGTACATTAAATGGTCTACTAAGGGGGTTGCCAGAACCTGATTCATTTCCTTTAGTACCCTTGGGTGCTGCCCATCTGGCCCTGACATTCAGGTGCTGCAGACCATTCCATAATCTCTCCCTAGCCACATATCTTATCTCAAGTCTTGTACTATTGGTATCACTGAATCTTTTCTTGTTGTCAGCAACTGGACCTGCACCTTCCACTGTGAACACAGAACTAAAGTGTTAATTTCAAATGTTTTGCCTTGGTTTCATCTTTAATGCTTAGCCCTTCGTTTTTATTCTATGTGTCCTTTGTTGTTTGCCCTTACGTACTGTACCTATAAAAAGTTTTTTCATTATTTTTGGCTCCCTCCACCATCCTTAATTCTGCGACCATTTTCAACTTTCACCCTCTATAAGCTGTCCATGCTTTTCTCTAATTTATATTTGTAAATAGCCCTTTTGGTCCAATTGTGGTCCCCCTTATATAACCTAAAAGCTTCCTTTTACCCATACTGCCTTCCATACTTGCTTGTTTAGCTAAGTGGCTTCCTTTGTTTCTTGGTCATAACACATTTTATGCAAGCCTAGGCTACCCCCTTATAGCCCCTTTTATCCCAGACCAGTTTTTCCCTGCCCTCTCCTAGTTTGTGCAGGTCCTGTAGCTAATCTTCTATTATTGACTTAATTTTGCCATAGTCACATCTGCTCAGATGATGATCCTAACATGACAGAAATAACAGAAACTGTTGGTAGAAAAAGGCCACCCAGTCTACCCAAAGATTTCCTACCTACTGAACCTCCATGAACCCTAACTGGTCCCTGGGGTCCCTACCCGCTCCGTTTTTGTACTATGCCCGTATATCCTCCCATGTATGCTTAAAGCCCACCAAAATTCTAGCCTCCACCACTTAGGCTGGCAGTTGATTCCATGCTTCCACCACCCTCTCAATGGAGTAGTATTTCCTCATGTCCTTCTGAACCTGGAACCGTCCAACTTTGTTGCATGCCCTAGTCCTGGTGCTCATCCTCATTTCAAAGAGGCTCTCCTCTGCACCATGTTTACCCCTGTGAGGTACCTGCAGGTCTTGATCATGTCACTTCTTGCTCTCCTGTCCTCCAGAGTGTACATGTTGGGGTCCTTCAGCCTCTCCTCATAGGGCTTCCCCTGCAATCCCTGCACCATCTTGGTTGCCCTTCTCTGGATGGCCTCCATCCTGTCAATGTTCTTCCGGAGCTGTAGCCTCCAGGACTGTATACAGTACTCCAGGTGGGGGCATACCAGGAACAGTTACAATGGCAGCACAACCTCCCCCCCCCCCGCTGGTGATCTCCCTCCCTATACATCCCACTAGCCCTGCCCATTAACTTGTCACACTGTGCTGCCACTTTGTGGTCCTCCAATATAGCAACCCAGAGGTTCCATTCTTATCTAATGACTGCCAACAACTCTGTCCGCTCACCCATCTTATACTCGGCTCCAGGGTTCCTGTGCCCTATGTGCATGATTCTGGACTTCTTGGCACTGAACCCCAGGTGTCATGTCCTTGGCCACTCCTTGAGATCCCTCTGCACTGTCTCCACTCCCGCCTGCATGTCTACCCTACTACAGATTTTGGTGTCATCTGCAAATAAGCAGACCTTCCCCTAGAGCTCCTCTACAATATCCCCTATGAAGACATTAAAGAGCACTGGTCCCAGCACCGAATCTTGCGGCATGCACCCCACTGGACCCCCCCCCCCACATCTTTGGAGTATGTTCCATTTACCACAGTCCTCTGCCTCATATGTTTTAGCCAGATGAACACCTAATTTACTGTCTTGTCCTCCTCCCCTAAACTGGTCAGTTTCCTGAGCAACCTCCTGTGTGGCACACTATTGTGTCGAAGGCCTTGATGAAATCCAGTTAGGCCACATTCACCACCCTTTTCGATCTATCTCCTCAGTCACCCAGTCAACGAAATCTATCAGATCTGTTTAGTATGACCACCCTGCCCCGCCCCCCATGAACCCCTGCTGCCTGCAGTACTGCAGCCCACTAAATTCTAGGTACTCAGCCAGTCTCATCTTTAGTAGGGTCTCCATTAACAATGTTGAACTTGGTGGTGTGGTTGCACTGTGCTACTGGATCCCTTATCATGGAATGTCTGATCATGTCCTGGCTGGGAATGACAAGGTTTAAAATTCCCTTCCCTATAGCAGATTGTGTGAATAAGCTGTCCTGAATTATTTCTAGGAACTTTTGACTTTTTTGTTTCACTGCCAATGGAGTGTCCCAGTCTTCTATGTCTGGGAGGTTGAAATATCCAAGGAGTAATGCTCTTACCTAGCTGGCTGCACCCCTGATTTCTGCCTTAGTTTCACTACCACATAGCCATAGTCTTCTCTGTCCATTATGAGGTCAGGTAACAACTCAGCTTTCAGGTTTTTCGCCGGTTGTTAATAGTGTTCCTGTTCACCGTTTATTGCTGCCACTTCTGAATGTGCATTTGTTATGTGTTCTTTTTTGAGATGTACTGCATATTTTCTGTACATACAACTGTTGTATTTATTCTATTTTGCACAAATTTTTTATCAAATGTTGTTCCACAGTTTTGTATTGTGCTTCCATTCTTCCAAAATGAGCTTTGGCTCAGTGTGCCTCTCCCAGTGACCACTTTTCAAATAAATAAATACATTTCCTTTTCCATCTCCCTGATTTAGTGACCTATAGATTACCCTTATCCTACACCCCCACCATTATGCGTTAGCTGAAGCCACAGAGACTCAACACCCACCCCTTCCCCACTGATTTGTCCTCCAAGATCCTTGTATCTTCTTTTACATCCATTGCCACTCCCCACCCCCTTTGCACCCTCCACGTTCCTCCTAAAAATAGCACAGGCAGCAACATTCAGGTCCCAGCCGTTGTTTCAATCCACCCATGTTTCCAGTATTGCTACGGCATCCAGATTTTCTGCAGCTACTGTATTACAGCTTGCTGTTCATCCATTTTATTGCCCAAGCTTCTTGCGTTTCTGAACATGACTTTTTTAAATCGCCCTTAATCCTGCTTCTCACCATACTTACCTTAAGAGAATACCAACTTCCTGCTATTGTCACAAGAACCCTGACCAGCCTTGCTTGTGTTATTATGGCCTGTGCAGATGGGGCGGTCACCATGTCTGTGTGTGTGTTTGTGCTCCTCTGTTTCATTGCCCCCACACACACACACACAGACAATTTGGACCAGTTAACCTTACAGCCAGAGCAGGCCAGAAGTAAATTGTTATTGGCAAAACAAGGGGATTGCTGATTGCCACAGTGCATTATTCGGGGTGGATTGCCACAGTGCATTATTCACGGTGGGGGAGACTGCCACAGTGCATTATTCTCCAGGCTCAGGATACAAAGGAAGACCATCTATTCCAGTTTGTATCACAAAAGATAAATTGGTGCAAAAAGGCATATTGTGACACATGGTGCCAAAACCCCTAATAAATGTGTCAGCCCACTACAATTTAGGATCTCTTGTCGAGTAAAAGAAATCAAACTTACTGGATATTCTGGGTAATCTTCGCTGTCTGAAGACTCTTCAGTGTAACTTTCCCCTTCCCTTGGAGTAAACAAACAACAACAGTGAAAATGCAAAAGTCACTCTAATGACTCACAACACCAAGCAGATATACTTATGAAAATGACACTGGCCTTGTTTCTGTTTGATGTTTGCTGGTTTCTATAGGAAATTTATTTGCATGCACAAGTGCTGTACTGTAGCTACTATAGTCAAATGTAAGAGCACAACACAAACTAAACAGATACCTTCCCTATTACTGCATAATGCCAAGCTGACATTTATTTGCATGCCTTCTATCAAAATGTCCATCTTATAAAAAAATGTAAACAGTCATTTTAAAAAAAGAAACCACCCAAGCTGCAGAAGGTGGGTATACAAACTCTGAATTATCTAACCTACAGAGCGCCTTCATAGCACAATAAACTCCCTCTGGCCATCACCTCTATTCCCAGACTAGGCCCCTTCAAAGCAGCCCTCAAGAATCACATGATCTCTAACCGCCTCTGCCTTTGCCCCCACTAATATACAGACATCTCCCACTAAAGGCAAGACCTTGGCCTAAAGATATCCCTGGCCCACTTCAGCCACTGTGTACTAATGACAACGTTGATTATCCAACTGCTCTCTTCAACTGCTAGTATTTAGGCTCTGCATTAACTTCCTGATTGCACTACTCTGCAGTACTTGAGCTCTCTACTGAAACTGTATAGCTTCCAAATCTGTATAGGCCTAGTAGTACTACTACTCACTTGTCCTTACTTAATCTGCCTATTTTCAGCATGTAATGTGTATACCCTCTTTCTTCCTCCCTCCAACCATATGTAACTATGTTTAATGTTTTGCCTCTTGTTATGTTTTGTATTCTGACGTGGAGCCTTTGGAAAAGAGTCTCTTACCCAAAGGTAGTAATCTGATTTTCAATAAATAAAATAAATAAAAAGAATTCAAGACCGCACTGTCAATTAAATTTGGGGAAAAAAGTTCATAAATGATGAAATGCACCATATTATGTAAAATGGCTAACAGAACCCCTATATTCTAATTAGCTAATTAACATTTCAGTATGTGAAATTATGTGACCATAAGTGCGCAGGATGGAACTTTAATTCTACACTAAATCATCAAAACAAATCCCTATGCTGACACAAGAAAGTTGAGCTATTTTATTTGTTTTTGATACCAGGTAAGATACACCAGGCATGCATGCATGTGCCTATTTTGAGGCACGACCTGGGAGAATTACAGACTGAACAACAATAGAAAAAACACAGCAACAAGGTATACATAAATTGACAACAATGTTACCAGGGGGTTATAATTAACAGACATCATAAAATAAGTAGTAGTGCAAATGAAAAGAATATAGTAGCTAGTGCAGTCAAAAAATGTGCTTGGCAAAAAGGAAACATGGAATGAGAAAAATCAGTGAAATCAACAGAACGGTCAGCATGAAGTTTTCATTGCAGTGAGTTGCTAATTCATTGCTTACTTAGTTTATTTCTGGTTGTTCTGTTATTTAATTATGAACTTTCAGAGGTTGAAGTTTCATGCTTATTGGTATTGCATTCAGACAATGAGTTCCAGTAGATAGGGGCATAGACTGCAAAAGTTAGTTTTCCCAGGGCAGTGAAGCACTAATGCTCAATGAGCAGCTGGGAGTCTACAGACCTTAGTATTTAGGGGACAGGTGCTGCAGATACCGTGCTAGGGAAGATGGAGAGAGTGTTCAAACAAGTTTGTCCACAAAATGATCCAGAGCAAGCAATCAATGGCCAGCTGGGGAAGGCCAGCTCAGACAAGTGAAGAGGATACAGTGACATGTAAGCTTTGGAGAAAAACAAAGCAACACACAGTATGTTGTATCCCACATAGAGAGGCCAGTTTTGCACCCAGGAATGCCAGAAGGCCATACGTGAGACCTGGCAGGTGGACACCCTGAGCTATAAACAGTCACAGGCAGTCAGGGATAGGCAGTGTTTGACCCCATGAGCCTTGCCCAGCTTAGCCTCACCTGATTTGCAGACTGAGGAATGACGGATGGAGGAATCAAAGGAGGGGTCTAGCCATACTCTTAAATATTTGAAACTGCTGACACTCTCAAGTAGGGACCCATCGTTACAGATGATGGAGAGTTTTGAAGGTGTAGCATGGTGTTTAGGCCTGGAACCAAAGAGCACTGGCTTGATCTTTTTGCTGTTTAAGATGAGCTTGTTTTAGGATAGCCAAGATTGGATGACTGTGACGGCATCAGAGAGGGATTTTTGGATGACGGGAACAGTCTTGGCACTGTAATACAGGATAAGATCACCAGCATTTAGCAGTGAGCAGCAACCAGAGCCAACACCAGTGAGATCAAACAGAGAAAAGAAGTAGGTCTAGGACTGAGCCCTGGGGAACCGTAACAGTAATATCAACAATGCTAGAGGTAGCAGAGGGGAGGCAAATTTGCGGTTTCCTGTCAATTAGGCTGTTGGAGAACCAGGAGTTTGTAGGCATGGAGACACCAAGGGATACAAATTTAGTTTTGAGGAGTGAGTGATTGACCATGTTGAATGTCTTAGTGAGGTCAATAAACACCACTCCAGTTAGTAGCCCGGAGTCCATAGATAAGTTGATGTCATTTGTCAGTTTGGCCAAGGCTATGGAGGTGCTATGAATTTTCCTAAAACCAAACTGGGTGGGAGGCAGGAGACTGTATTTGGAAAAATGGTCATTTAACTGTGATGCTACAATCCTTTCCAGGACCTTGGAGAGTACGGCAATGGGGCTATAGTTGAGCACAAGTTTGTGAGCACCCATTTTAAACACAAGGGTGATGCTGGCAATTTTCCAGACATCAGGAACAGCTGCAGTGGAGAGGAAAGAGATTTAGGATTTTTGAGATAGGGAGTGCTGTTGAGGGGGCTGTGAGGATCAGCAAATTTGGTTCAAGGCCATCGGACTCTGAGCTGTTGTCAGGCATGATAGAGAGTAGTAGTTTCTTCACCTCAGCCACCTTAACAGATCGAAGGTAAAAAGGGGGAGCATGGTACTGCAGAAGGAGGAGAGCATGTGACAAGGGCCAAGGTCCCTAAGCAGGCATCAGCAATTTCTGTGAAAACAGAGAGGTTTGAGAATTTAGAGTCGAAGGCATCTGCAACTGTGGCAGGGTTATTGCAGTTTATACTACTGATGAGTAGGTCAGACAGGGGAGGTTCAGTTTTTGTAACCAAGAAGCTTTTTATGCTACCCCCAGACTTTACATGGGTTTCTAGCAGAGGTAGCAAATTTGTTTTTGCAACAGGAGCTCTTGCTAGACATAAAACCTAATTTTAGATAGTTTTCCATCTCCTATACTCAGACCAAGCACAGGCTAGGTCAGATTTCTTATATTTATCTCAGAGCGTGTCCTTATTTTTCATTTGGGATATAAGGTCACTGGTGAGCCAAATTGTGGCCGAGTCCCACAGCCAATGCTTCTTAGATCTTTGAAAGAATCTCCTCCATGGAGCAACAGCTATGGAACTGTAAACTGTCCACGTCAGGATGACCCAGAAACTTTTGCCATGCTGACATTCGACAACACTGCCAATATAATGTGAGCGACCCTGTCAGAACAATGGGTTATATCGCTTTTATAATGCAGCACTTGGATTTACCTCGGGCTTTACCCAAAATAATTTCATAAATTACCAAAAACAATTATAAAATTCAAATATGATTAATCCCTGTTCTCCAGGTTCAAGATGACTAAAAACGTTTCTTCCACATATATATTTTATTAACACCTATGTACAATTATAAACCTCCCTAATTTGCATAAATATCAAGCATAATAAAAGTAATGTAAGAACACTGTAAACATAAACAAAGGTTTCAGAAAATCAACAAACCACAAAGAAATAAATTTCAGCAAATAGACAATGCAAACGAATAAGCAATATTCAGCACAATAAGTGGCATTGGCTATATACTAGGCTTTCAGCATATGTAGTATTTAGCATAACCTTTGTGTATAAGAACATGCCAACTCATCAGACTAGTGTCTCAGATTATATTTTTGTATAAGACTAGTTTTTAAACTTTATCGCATGCAAGAAAGCATTTCTTTATGTCTAAATTTCAGCTTAACTATATACCCCAAGGTTTTGTAGTTAAAAGTTCACTATGTTACCACCCAAAATAGCCAAACTGGAATATTAAGATATTATTAATTAAAATTAATATTAAAATTTTTGGTTATCTGTAGGCTTGATCTTTCCTTTTATCTTTCAAAATCTTGGTGAGAAGTGCGTCTTCTGATTCTGGATAAGAGTCTTTTAGTGGCTTGGCTTGGCTGTAGTCCTCTGTCTTTCCCCCGGTTCACCCTTGAATCTGAGACTACAGAATCTTCAGACAGCAATGAAGCAGTGCAGGCTGGACCCTTCTTGCTTGACATCACAAATCATCAAAAGTCACTTATTAAGATTTGGCCGGAAAACTTAGACAGCAAGATTTTAGCAGTTCAGCAGCACAATAGTTTGTAGGAAGGGATTTCCCTGTGGACAGCAAAGTTGTTTTAGTAACTGGACTGTGTGACTCTTTTCTCTTTCAGTTCCTTCCTGCTCTCGGACCTGCAACTCCAGACTCACTGCTATCCAACAGCACTGCAGGCTTGCAAGCTGGTGAATTTCAAAGTCAGTCTCTTGGCCAGGCTTTTAGCAGAAATTCCAAAATATTACTTTAGTCCCAATTCTCAGTATGTAAAACATACTGCTTCATCCAATATTGGAAAGAGTCCTTCCTATAGCAGTTAGTTTGAGCAGCTGGACTTTGTTAAAACGTTGTGCAAACTTTCAAGCTTGTCCTTAGCACCCCCTAATAGATACAACGGCTCAACCCAAATGCTGGTCGCAAGCAGGCGTGGCTTCAGGCTTTTGGCCTAGAAAAAGTTCCAAGACCACCAACATTGTCAAGACAGTCAACATAGGTCTTCACAAACCCAAGGATCAGAAAGGTCTGAAGTGGGCTTGGGCAAATTTGCCTATATGTTTCTACGTCGGGTGACATCATCACCAAACTCTGACTAGTCCTTGCAGATGACACATGATGACATTCAGCACCACCCAGAAATCATTTTTTTAGAAATTACTTTAGTCTAAGACAAAGTTTTTGTATCAAACAATTTTTCTTTCTTGCATCTATGGGCACTCTGGCACAAACTTAAAACTTGTATTTTTAGATGCAGCTCAAAATCAGGATTTATTTAAGACCAAACATGATAGTGTTAATTCTAATATAAGACCTGCAGTTTATAAAAACCTTATAAAACTGTTTTACTTCACAGATATCTAAAAAGTATTTTCAGAGTTCAGAACTACATTTTTTGTGTTCAAAATGATATATGTCTTGCTTATCTGCCATTTTTACAGTCTAACATGAAAATTGTCTTTCTAAAAGTGATTATCTTTGTGTCTAATGATGTATGACATCATGCAGCTTAGAGTTCATTAAGAATTCCTTAACACACAGCGACTAGACCCTGCAAACAGGTGCTTAATCAGTAGTTATCTTCAGAAAGGTTGTAGGGCTAACTTGCTTTTTTACACTAAACTTGCTTATTTATATTTGATAGTTCTGGTGCTACAGAATTTTATAAATAGCAAGCATTATAAAACTCGTGAAGATCTGAGATTCGACCACTTTAGAGATCCATACATTTCTTATTAGGTTTGTGAATTTGGGCTTTATAGTATTTCAAACCTTTTTTTCTATGAATAAAAATCTCAATTTCCTGAAACTAATGTATTTCAATCTCTGTTGGTCTTCTGGTGTTCCAGGAGTTAGTTGACACCAAAAAACATGTTCTATCATGTCAAGTTTCCACAGCAATAATCTCGTAGTTTTAGCTTAAGCTCCTCTGCCAGCCCTGAGAGGCCAGTGGGGAAGCTTCCAATTGAAATAGAGACTCCACTGGACCATTTTTTTCCTGAAGTTGACTCATCTATGCTATATCCCCTTTCTGTTGTCCAAGGTTTTACAAAGTTTTTCTTTTTACAGCTAAACTCATGTGGACAGTGAATTTAACCAGAAGTTTAATAGTATCCCTTATAAAGAATACAAGACAGTAATTAATAATTAATAATAGAATATTATAATAATTAAATATTTTAATCAAATTAGTTTTGTTCCTAAAACCCCATCATTCCTCAGTTCACCGCTTTAGACACACTAGGAGACTGTATCAAACCAGCAAGGACTCTGAAAACCAGAACCACGAACAGGTACATAGGATATGGGATGGAACTGGATAATCTGCCACAGGAAGAGTACAGTGTATGTGAGAGCAGGCAGGAATCCCAGTAAACACCACCTGAAGTAGAAGGGAAGGTGGGAGGGTGAACTATGGCTTGATGGATCTACTTCTACAGTAAGCAACTGCAATATAACTTTGAGGATCTCTTCCTCCACTGAGACACACCTATGGAGCAATTCCCAAGCAGTATAGCAGACACTGAGGGAAGAAGGATAAATCTAAGCCCAAGATATAAGGCCTTGCCAAACAGTAAGGCCAAAGCCGAGAAATATCTACGAGAGACGAAGTCCAGACTATAATGTTTAGTGAATTTGTGAACAGTGGTCCAAGCAGCTGCAGAACAGATGTCAGCAGCTGGCACACTGTGAAACAAGCCATAGAAGTAGCAATACCATGAGGAGTGGAGCGCCATGACCCAGATGCTCCTTGCCAAGCTTCCAGTAACAAAACAGACTTTTCCACTAACAATATAGGATGTCAACCATATGGAAAGCTCTTGCTTAGAAACAGGGGAGCCCACTGTCCTGAAGACACAAATTGTTACGGTTTTCTACAATCGTTAGTACAATCCGGGTACAAACGTAATGTCCTATGGCTATCTTGGGACTCCAACAACCATTCCCTTCTATTAGACAGGAAAGAAAAATACACAGGAAGTTGAAAAATCTGATTCAATGTGAAGACAGACAATTTTTAGGAGAAAGAGGATTTTTTTTCTTAGAGTGATCTGATTCATGTGAAAAATAAGATGAGGGGGCTCCGCAACTTTAGCTTGCAATTCGGAAAATGTTGGTGCACAAGTAGTGGCAACCAGGAACAGCATCTTCCATGGTAGAAGGCACATTTCACAGGGAGTAGCCAGTTCAAATAGAGGTGCCATAACGGTCTCCAGAACCATATTAAAGTCCCACACTGGAACTGGTCTATGGGTCGGGGAGGATTAAGCAGAAGACCTGGAATCCTTAAGCTGAGCAAACAACTTACCATCCACGAGGGCATGAAAAGCTGTAACAGCAGCCAAATGCACCTTTACATTAGAGTACTGGAGGTCCAGGTCTCACAGGGTCAAGTGCTTATTCAAAACATGTCTCTTTAGCTTAAGCTCCTCTGCCAGCCCTTTGAAGAAAGGCCAGTGGGGAAGCTTCCAATTGAAATGGAGACTCCACTGGACCATTTTTTTCCTGAAGTTGTCTCATCTATGCTATATCCTCTTTCTGTTGTCCAAGGTTCTACAAAGTTTTTCTTTTTACAGCTAAACTCATGTGGACAGTGAATTTAACCAGAAGTTTAATAGTATCCCTTATAAAGAATACAAGACAGTAATTAATAATAGGATATTATAATAATTAAATATTTTAATCAAATTAGTTTTGTTCCTAAAACCCCATCATTCCTCAGTTCACCGCTTTAGACACACTAGGAGACTGTATCAAACCAGCAAGGACTCTGAAAACCAGAACCACGAACAGGTACATAGGATATGGGATGGAACTGGATAATCGGCCACAGGAAGAGTACAGTGTATGTGAGAGCAGGCAGGAATCCCAGTAAACACCACCTGAAGTAGAAGGGAAGGTGGGAGGGTGAACTATGGCTTGATGGATCTACTTCTACAGTAAGCAACTGCAATATAACTTTGAGGATCTCTTCCTCCACTGAGACACACCTATGGAGCAATTCCCAAGCAGTACAGCAGACACTGAGGGAAGAAGGATAAATCTAAGCCCAAGATATAAGGCCTTGCCAAACAGTAAGGCCAAAGCCGAGAAATATCTACGAGAGACGAAGTCCAGACTATAATGTTTAGTGAATTTGTGAACAGTAGTCCAAGCAGCTGCAGAACAGATGTCAGCAGCTGGCACACTGTGAAAACAAGCCATAGAAGTAGCAATACCATGAGTGGAGTGGAGCGGCCATGACCCAGAAGCTCCTTGCCAAGCTTCCAGTAACAAAACAGACTTTTCCACTAACGATATAGGATGTCAACCATATGGAAAGCTCTTGCTTAGAAACAGGGGAGCCCACTGTCCTGAAGACACAAATTGTTACGGTTTTCTACAATCGTTAGTACAATCCGGGTACAAACGTAATGTCCTATGGCTATCTTGGGACTCCAACAACCATTCCCTTCTATTAGACAGGAAAGAAAAATACACAGGAAGTTGAAAAATCTGATTCAATGTGAAGACAGACAATTTTTAGGAGAAAGAGGATTTTTTTTCTTAGAGTGATCCGATTCATGTGAAAAATAAGATGAGGGGGCTCCGCAACTTTAGCTTGCAATTCGGAAAATGTTGGTGCACAAGTAGTGGCAACCAGGAACAGCATCTTCCATGGTAGAAGGCACATTTCACAGGGAGTAGCCAGTTCAAAAAGAGGTGTCATAAGGGTCTCCAGAACCATATTAAAGTCCCACACTGGAACTGGTCTATGGGTCGGGAAGGATTAAGCAGAAGACCTGGAAACCTTAAGCTGAGCAAACAACTTACCATCCACGAGGGCATGAAAAGCTGTAACAGCAGCCAAATGCACCTTTACATTAGAGTACTGGAGGTCCAGGTCTCACAGGGACAAGTGCTTATTCAAAACATGTCTCTTTAGCTTAAGCTCCTCTGCCAGACCTTTGAAGAAAGGCCAGTGGGGAAGCTTCCAATTGAAATGGAGACTCCACTGGACCATTTTTTTCCTAAAGTTGTCTCATCTATGCTATATCCTCTTTCTGTTGTCCAAGGTTCTACAAAGTTTTTCTTTTTACAGCTAAACTCATGTGGACAGTGAATTTAACCAGAAGACACAAAAGGGTCCACACTACATGAGGTAAACCAAATTGTGAAACGTTTCCATTTCTGGGAAATGGGGTGCCTATAAGACAGCTCACAAGCCACAAGAAAATGTCAGCAACCACAGAGGAAACCCCCAAGCGGGGGAGTTCTACATTCTTAGGAGCCAGGCAAGGATGTACCAGAGAGCCCTGCTCCTGTGAAAGAAGACCTATTTGAAAAGGACGCAAGATTGCACCGCCAACTGCTGCAGCAGTGGGAACCCAATATGTCTGTACCAGAATGGGGCCACAATAATCAGTGTGGCCAGAACCCTCTGGATCAGAGGAAATATATAAATAAACCTACTTTTCTTTTTTTTTTTCCCTTGTCTGTTTCTCGTCATCCCGCCCGGCCCCTATCCTTCCAGCACCCCCCAGCCTCGGCACCACTGGTCACACCGCTGACAGTAGTGAGCTGCCAGCTGGCTGGGTGTGGGACCTGCAAGAGGCCGGCTGTCATCCTGCCGGGCAGGTATTTCAGCCTCCATTTTTCTCCCGCTCCACCCTCTCCTTGGTGCGTCGTGGAGGCGTGCAATTAAGCCAATGGCCGAACCGCAAACGCTTCCGCATGTGGCATGCCAGTCATCTGCCCCGCTCCGCCCCCTCTGTGTGGTCCACTGTGCTGACCCCCAGCCACTGCTAGGGGTCAGGCATACAGTGGACTCCAAGGAGAGCTGTCCTCTGGACGCTTAATCCTCTCCCTCCCCGACCAACCCGCGGTGGCCCGCTCGCACCAAAAACACGGGTCGCCAGCGTGGTGGGAGGTAAGACATGTCGCCTCAGCCCCTCCGCGCCACTGGCGTAATACACCTACTTTTTAAGAAAATAATGTGTCTTGCTCAAAAACTTCAGGCCGTGGAGCAAGTGAGCAGAAAATACAGGTTACTCACCTGTAACAGGAGTTCTAGGAATGGTATATGTTGTTCATCCACACTGTCTGGCAGGTTCCTTGCTGCTTTAAATCTTGCCGGAAGGTCTTCAAGCTGGCTCCTCCCACCCACCTGAGTGGTAAAACTCTCAGCTCCGCCCCATGAGGCCAGATCTAGCCCACTGGAAGCCAGGTTGTGCGTCGAAGCCGGGGAGGCCAGGTGGGTCGTGTGGACGAACAACATATACCATTCCTAGAACTCATGTTACAGGTGAGTAACCTGTATTTTTAGGGACATGGATATGTTGTTCATCCACACTGTCTGGCAGACTCCTAGCACTTCTCCAGGAGGAGGGAGGCAAGGCACATGCCCCCTACTTAGGGAATAATGACTGGAGAACCGAGGCCCCAAAACCAGCATCCCGGCGTGACTCAATTTTGATGTGGTAGTGGGTAACGAAGGTGTGTGCTGACTTTCAGGTAGCAGCCCTGCAGATTTCCTGGATAGGGAAGTCCCTGGAAGCAGCCACCGATGCAGCGGTATGGCAGATAGAATGAGCTCTTATCCCTTTGGGAGGCTCCATGCCCGCCAACCTATAGCAGAGATCTATGCAGGAGGTGACCCACCTGCCTATCGTCCGCTTGGCTGCAGGTCTGCCAGGTGCGGCTTCAGCATAGGTGACAAACAGCTGGCGAACCTCTCCCCGAACTTCAGCCGTCCGCTCCTTGTAAGAAGCGAGTGCTCTTTTAGGGTCCAAAGTATGGAGCCTGTATTTGGCCTCCGAGGTGTGATTGGGGTAGAACACCGGCAGAGTCAACACCTGGTTAAGGTGAAACTCCAACACCACCTTCGGAAGGAATTTTGGGTGGGGGCGCAGGACAATCTTGTCCCTGTGGAAGACCAAATAAGGAGACTCTATGGAAAGCACCTGGAGCTCTCCCATCTTTCTGGCTGACGTGATAGCCACCAAGAAGGCAGTTTTCCATGACAGGTGAGAGATGTCACACCTGTGCATCGGTTCGAATGGCTGGCCCATGAGCTTAGCCAATACCAGCAGTAAATCCCATGGAGGTAGAGGTTCTCACACTGGAGCGGATATGTGATCAAGGCCTTTGAAAAAGTGCCCGACCACCTTCTCCTGCGCCACAGACTGCTTCCTGGCCCGCGCCCGGTAAGCAGAGATGATTGCCAGGTGCACCTTAAGGGTCGTCGTCCGAAGCCCTTGCTGAGAAAGGGACCACAGGTAGTCCAGGATGCTTGCCAAGGAGCAGGAGGAAGGGTCCAGGCCCTTGCCCTGAAACCAAATGGAGAATCTCTTCCATTTAAAGGCGTAGCATTTTCTGGTCGACTCCTTACAGGAAGCCTCAACAACGTTGAGGACCTCGTCGGAAAGACCCAAGGCCTGGAACTCCAGCCGCTCAGGAACCAGGCCATCAGATGCAGAGATTGAAGGTTCGGATGGAATACCTTCCCTTGATTGACTGAGATCAGGTCCGGGTGGGCTGGAAGCCACCTCGGAAGCCTGGAGCTGAGACTGAGGAGATCTGGATACCAGAACTGGCGAGGCCAGTCTGGGGCTACCAGAATCACCTGCGCCTTGTCCCTCCTCACCTTGAGGAGCACCTTTTGGATCAAGGGAAATGGGGGAAAGGCGTAGAAGAGACCCAGGGTCCACGGCCTCGAGAAGGCATCCCCCTGCAGTGAGCCTTGCTGAGGGGGGCAGGCATGAAACAGTCTCAGCTTTGCGTTCTCCCTGGAGGCAAACAGGTCCACCTGAGGCATGCCCCAGTGGGAGAAAAGATCCAGTAGGAGAGACCACTCATGGGACGCAGCTCCTATCCAGCTTAGGGCACTGGCCAGAATGTTGGAGACTCCTGCCACATGGATGGCAAGGAGATCCACCTCCAGGCTGCACACGAGGGACCAAATGCGGAGAGCTTCCCTGCACAGAGGCATGGAGCGCGTCCCGCCCTGGCGGTTTAGGTAGTACATGGTCGTGGTATTATCCATCTGAACCTGGACCACTTGACCCCGTACAAATGGAGCGAAGGCGGTGAGGGCTAGACGAACCGCTCAAAGCTCCAGCATGTTGATGTGGCATCGGGACTCCTGAGGGGACCAGAGGCCGTGCGCTCTGTGCTCCCCCAGATGGGCATCAATCGATAGAGAGACCGTCGGCTCGAGGCAGACAAATGGGACGCCCTCCTGCAGATGAGCTGGAATGGTCCACCACTGGAAAGCATTCCACATCGCCTGGGTCACTGTCACTGGCTGATCCAAAGGATTGGAGCACTGTGACCATTGGCCAGCCAGTCCCCACTGTAGGGGACGCATGTGCCAACGGACCACGCTGGCCGCCATGAGGCCCAGGAGGTGCAGGAAGTCCTGGGCAGGGCGCAATTGCCCAACCTGAAATGATTGGGCAAAGGAGGAAAGAACCTTGGCCCTGTCCGCTGGGAGCCATGCTCTGGCTCACAGAGAGTCAAGCTCTGCCCTGATGAATTTTATGACCTGCTCTGGCACGAGTTCCAACTTGGCCTCGTTGATAAGGAGGTCAACTTGAGAGCAAGCCTGGAGGGCCAGATCCCTGGACCGCTCCACCTCCATTCTGGAGGAGGCCACAATCAGCCAGTCGTCCAGGTAGGGGTACACCCGGACCCTTCGGCGCCGCAGGAATGCTGTCACCACTGCCATGCATTTGTTGAAGACCCTGGGAGCTAGAGAAAGGCAGAAGGGCATGGCCCAGAACTCATAGAGGGAACCCTCTGCCCTGAAGCGGAGGAATCGCTGGTGGGACGGACGGATTGGGACGTGAAAGAACGCGTCCTGGAGGTCCAGAGAACAGAACCACACGTCTCGTTCCAAGGATGGAATGATCTGAGCCAGAGTGACCATCCTGACGGTTCGAGATCTTAGGAACCTGTTCAGGTCGTGCAGGTCTATAATGGGGCGAAAGGCCCCCGTCCATTTCGGGACCAGGAAATACCTGGACACAAATCCCGGGCTTGGTGGAGGATCTGCCACCTTCCTGATCACCTCTTTTTTGAGGAGCAGGGTAATGTCAGCTCGACGAGCCGACAGGGAGGCTGCGGACCCCATAGCCCCCCGTGGGGCGACGGCTCAGAAGGGCGGAGCCTGCTCAAACTCCAGAGGCAGACCCTTTCCTACCACCTCCAACACCCAGCGGTCCGTGGTGATAGCGGACCAGGCAGAAAGGAAGTGGCGGAGCCGTCCCCCCACGGGGGGAACCCATGGGAGAGCGATGAAGCTGGGGCGACACCCCTCAACCCGTCACTGGGCAGGCTTGGAGGAAGGACCGGTCAAGGGACCTCACGGGCTTTTCCCTCCCTGCTTCCTGTCGGAGGAAGCCGCAGGCTTGGCTTTGGGGTGCCAAGCGCAAGCCTGCTGGCCCTGATGCTGGTGTTGCTGGGCCGGACGTGCCGCAGGGGCAGAAGGTCAAAAGGACTTATGTTGCTGATGACAGCCCTTGTCCTTCTAAGCGGACGTGACCGAGTCCAGGGTAGCGCTGGACTTTTCGATCCACTGGAGGTGGCCTTCTACTCCAGGGCCAAACAGGTCGGTCCCCAAGAAGGGGACATCCGCCAATTTGTGCTGGATATCCGCTGTAAAGGTGGATATCCTCAGCCAGGCTCTGCGGCACATGGCCACTGCGGCCGCTACCGATCAGGCACAGGAGTCTCTAATATCTAGAGCCATTTGGAGCTGCTGTTTCGTCACTGCCCTTCCCTGATCCTGCACCTGCTTGACCGTAGTCTGCAGGTCGGCTGGGAGATGAGGTATCACCTCATCCAGGGAGCCCATGAGGGCATGGGAGAAGTGAGTCATCAGTACGGCCGAGCTGGCCTGATGGAGGCCGAGGGATGACGCAGCATACACCTTGCGCCCGGCATAGTCCAGCTTTTTGGACTCCTTGTCGGGGCGCTTATCCACATCCCTAGCACTCCCGGAGCGCTGGAAACCGCTATCAGTGACCAACCCCTCCGCAGAGGGGTGTTCCGAAAAACTGGACAAAGAGCCGGTAGGGACCGCATACTTCCTGGCCATCCTGGCTGAAGGCACAGGACAGGAAGCCGGCCGCTGCCAAAGCTCCAAGGCTGGGCCAACAATGGCTTCAGCCACCGGAAAGACCTCCGTGGGAGAATCCCCTTGGTCCAGTATCTCCGTGAGGGGATACTTGGTCCACTTGGATACGGACTTGAGCTGCATCCCGGTGGACTCTGAGATGAGCCAAAGCAGACCCATGAACGATGATGGGCTCTCGCCCATCGACTGCCCCCGGATCACTCCAGGTCAAGGGGCCTGGAAAACAGGGAGGAGTCGTCGTCAGACTCTGAGGAGTCTGCGAAGAGCTGCCTGGGGCCGGAGCCACCCTCCACCTGCCAAGAACAGTCGGGAGTGAGGGTGACTGACAACCGGTGGGGCAGACCCTGACCCGACTGAGAGTCCTTGGTCGGAGCCCCCGGTTTCAGTTGTGGAGGCTGAGGTTCCACCACAATCGGTGGGGCAGCTGGTTTCGGCCGAACAACCGGCCCAGGCTTGGGCACCTCGACCACCGCGAGGGGTTGTTTCGGCCTTTCGAGTGACAGCCACTTAATGGCCGGGGAAGGTGACGGCATCGGGTTGTTCCCGGACAAAAGGAGCTGCTGCCATATTAAGTCTTAATAGCGTCGGCGCAATTTGCGCGAAGCCTCTCCTCTTCGAGGAGGAAGAGGACAAGCGGGCGGTGCCTAGACCGAGACCGCCGATGTCGGCGGGATCGGCTGGACCGAGACGAGGTCCGAGACTGAGACCAAGACCCTCGGTGTTTCCGAGGGTGGGTCAGGGAGGGAGCCGAAGACACCCACTCCTCCCTCAGCTCAGGAACCTTGACCGGGGACTCTGGCACAGGAGGCGCAGGCAAGTCCTCAGTTTCCACCGGGGGAACCGGTGATGAGGGGTTATCGGCTTCACCAGTCGACAGCCCGTCCAACAGGTCGAGAAGAATCTCAACCGCGTCGACAGATGTCTTGGCCAGCTGACCTGACAGGGACACAGTGAAGCCAGCAGCCTTACCCCCAACCTCGACTGAAGTCGAGTGTCGACTGTCCGGGGAAGGGGACCTCTCCCGTTCCCATGAACGTCGATGATGGGACTTACCCTTTGAGTCCTTCTTTTTTGACCGAGAAGAGTGTCCCGATGGTCCCTCTCCCTTCATGGAGAGGGACTAGCAAAGCTCCTTAAAGAAAGCTGTGTAGGAGGATCCCAGAGAGAGCAGGATAAATGCCGCGACCGAGGAAGATGAGAATGTGGCCTGGGCCACCTCCTCCTCCTCCTCGAGGGCGACCATCTGCTCGAGTTGCTCAGCCGAGCCAGCCGGCGCAGACACCGCCCAACGGGCCTCCTTGGACTTCACTGGCTGATAACGTTTCTCGCGGCTCCCAAGTTGTAGCCGGACAGCGCGGTCTTCAAGGACATTGGCCGAGAAAGATCTACACACAACTCATGAGCCTGCGGGTCATGGTCAGGGCGAGGCAGTAAGCATGACGTGGCGTGCGAGTCCGTCCTGGACATCTTCTGCCCGCATGGGCACCACTGAAAACCGGGAGTCGACTTGTCCATCACAGCCGCAAGGGAAGAATTTGACCGAAGTCTTGAGAATTTTAAAATTATTTTCAGGTGAACTGAAGAGTTAGGACCCAGTCTATAGGCAGAGCGTTAAGGAGGGAACCTGAGCTTCCAAGCGGTAAGGAAGATCTGGCGTCATGGGGTGAAGCCGAGAGTTTTACCACCTGGGTGGGTGGAAGGAGCCAGCTTGAAGACCTTCCGGCAAGATTTAAAGTGGCAAGGAACCTGCCAGACAGTGCAGATGAACAACATATCCACGTCCCTAGAACTCTGCAGTTTTTTGTTGTGTGGGAATGCAAAAAGGTCCGTCTCAGATGACCCCATCTGTCGAAAAGGTTAAGGACAACAGAGTCCAAAGTTCCCACTTGTGGGCCAGTGAAAAAAAGGACTCACATGGTCCACCAGGATGTTCCGGGAGCAGGGCAGAAACACAGCCGTGAGAAACATGTTTTGTAGCATGGTCCAATGCCAGCCCCTCATTTCTTCCCTGCAGAAAAGATAGGCATAAACACCTCCTCATTTGTTGATCCAGTGCATCACTGAAACACTGTCTGTCCACATCAGCAGTGGCTGACCCTGCAGAAGGACAGTGAAGGCCTGTTGGCTATGTAGAACAACCCTCATCTTCAAAGTGTTGCTGAGGAGACAGCAATCGAGGGAGGACCAAAGACCTTGCACTCTGAAGGTCCCTAGATCAGCACCCCAACCAGAGCCAGAGGCAGCAGTTGTTACAACTATCAGGGGCGTAGGATGGAAATAAATGAGACCATCTGTTGCTGCTGCAGTGGTCCAATCATCAGCAGAAGGCGCAACAAAGAAGATATGTCACCAAAATGAGATATTCCAGGTCAAAGTGCTGAGCCCACTGGACACAGAGGAATCCTCATGCGCAGATGGGCCACTGAGACAGTAATGATGGTCGCAGCCAGCACCCCTATCAGTCTGACAATGGCATCTTGCTAAGACATAAGTACTGGAGGACGTCAGCTGGGCCTGGGCAATTACAGTAGTGGCACAGTCCTCCAGAAAGAAGAACCAGCTGACAAACATGTCTTTCTTCCATAAATATTTTACTGAGTTTAAACTGTGTGAAGTATTACATGATGCAGACAGTTTTTGTAAACACTATTGTACAACTGTAGTTAAAATGTGCTTTACACTGAACAGTTAACAACTGTACTGTCAATACACCTTGCAAGATATTAGTTGGTAAGTGTATAGAACTCTCAGCATCTTCAACCAGGACAATACTGTATTACACTCTAAAAACACAACATATGATCACATTTTACATGAGAAAGAGAATTTATTACATGAGTTCATTTATCTCTCCCGCCCCACTCTGAGTCAGACTCTGCCTGTCTCGGTAAGGTCTGGTACTTGTTAAGAAATTCTTTGAAGGCCAGCCATCATTTGTCATAAATGGATAGGTTACCCCTGGCTCTGTATACCATTTTCTCCATTACAGCACATTCTACAAACTTCGATAGCGTGTCCAGTATGTAATAGGCCTGGTGGAGCGTCACATATTGAACATGTTAAAATTTGCACTGGATTGGGGTTTGCCAGCCCTCCCTCATTATATTTGCCCAATCTACTTTGTCAATTTCTGTATTAAGGGCAAGTTGTCATTTGTTTTTATGTTTGCTTGTACGCATGTACAAGAAACATAGTGCCACCATACAAGTTTTCGTAAGTGTGATACCCCCGCTTCCAGTGCCCTGAGTGTTTCTGCAGGCAGGGCACCAATATATGTCCCAGCTATCTATGACAGCAGTTCAGATGCAGTGCCGTGCAGTTGAAAGGAAACGACCGCTACAATCAGCGGTGGTAACATGTAGGCAATTTGTATACTGTCGTACCATCAGCAGTATGCAAACTGCCTTCACGTCACCACCGCTGACTGTAGCGGTCGTTGTATGCACGTGCCGCCCCAATTTGTTGTGTGCCGAAGGGGTGCCCAATCCTCCTCGGCTCATGTACAATTACCTCTCCCACCAAGCACACTGTATGTCTGACGGAGGTGCCCAATCCCCGTCGGCTCCAATGCCCCCCCAATAGCAAAACAAACATCCAGGTGCCACTCAGGGAACCCACCCCAGCATGGCAAAAGTCCCACATTGTCTTTGTAAAAAAAAAACCCTATAACAAAAGGAAAACAATTCCTCATTGCCTCTCTTGCCCTCCCCAACCCGCACCACCCTTTGCATACACCACCTCCCAAACACCCCTTCCCCCATACTTGCCTCTGGAGGCCGGTGCGATGATCTTCAGCAGAGCGGAACACGTCTGCACTCTTCAAAGCCGATCGCGAACTGAAGAAATCCCAGTAATGGCATAAATAGGGTTTTTTCAACTTTGGTGCATATCTCGGTCATTTTTTCCAATATTTGAACCAAATCTTCAACATGGGGTTCTTGGGACCCCACCTCATGACTTCTGTGACTGTCATTTGGTTACTTGGTCCCGAAAAGTGATTTTGCGGTCACTGTGTGGAATCACTTTTCGGGACAGATTAACAAAACAATAGTGTCACTGTTCATGAGGTGTGCTCTCAAAAAGCCTATATTGCACATTTGGTGAAAAAATTCCAAAAAATGACTGTTACGAGCATGTGTTGCGCAGTTTCTTCGCACACTCGCAAATTTATGAATTTGTAATATTTTCACTCCAAATTTTCAACACTGCCATTTTTTCACACCTCCTTATGAACAGTACAGCTGTCATTTTTCACATCCTGGCCGAAATGTGTTTTCGTACTTCCGGCGCAGAATAGTGCAGCCACTGTGGGAAATCAGTGTTCGGGACAGATTAAGAAAATCACAGTGACACTGTTCATGGGCAGAGGTCCTAAAATGCCTATGTTGAAAATCTGGTCACAAAAGTCCATAAAATGACTGTGTTACGAGCGTGCATTGCGCAGTTTCTATGCACCCTCGTCACTTCACAAATTTGTAATACTGTCACTCCAGATTTTCAACATTGGCATTTTTCCACACATCCTTATGAACAGTACAGCTGTCATTTTTCACATCCTGGCCGAAATGTGTTTTCGCACTTCCAGCACAGAATAGCGCAGTCGCTGTGGGAAATCAGTGTTCAGGACAGATTAAGAAAAACACAGTAACACTGTTCATGAGCGGATGTCCCAAAATGCCTACATTGAAAATCTGGTGCAAAAAATCCCCAAACAATTGCATTACAGGTGTGTGTTGCACAGTTTCTATGCACACTCGTGACTTCGCCAGTTTTTTTATATTTTTACTCCAGATATTCAACATTACCATTTTTTACACCTCCTCATGAACAGTACAGCTGTCATTTTTCTCATCATTTTCAAAATGTGTTTTTGCATCTGTGGCACCAAATGGCACAGTCACTGTGCAAAATCACCTTTCCGCTAACAAACTGATAGAGTCACTGTTCATGCGGCGGTGTCACAAAAAGCCCATGTTGAAAACAGTAAAAATACCAAGAAAAGCCCAGGGCCTTAGGCTTTCCAACCATAACACCCTACCCTGTAGGGTCTGACAGGCGTCAGGGGTGTGACTTGGGATTGTTGATAGTAATGCTCACGCCATTCCACCCACACCCCCACCCTGCAGCCAGTGACAGGCATCGAGGTGCACCTTGGACTCTTTGGCCCCAGAATTCACACCATTCTCCTATACTGCACCCATTTCAGCGTATTTCCTTATGGAATGAGGTGAATGTAAAGCCCGAACACCCCAAGGCATGCCTCAACACTTGTCACTGTCTGCAAGGTAAGGTAAGGTGAAATGTTGTGATCGTTATGGGTGACGATCCAAAGGCACATCCCAATGCCTGTCCATCTCTGCAAGGTGGGAGTGGAGTTGGCATCTGTTCAATACTTCACTGCCATTACTATGTTACATCTGTCTAACTCCTGCACTTCCACTGCTAATACCAGCAAGCAAATATTTGGCACTGACAAATGCTTGTTTATATCTGTTCTACTGGCATCCCCAACAGAATGTGTCTTTACAGTTTTGATACCAATCCCTGTGTGTCTTGTACACCACTTAAAATGCTAGCTCTTCCTGTGGTGTTAGGGTGCACCCCAAAACAGTGTCTGAGTTAGGCATATTTAAAAGAGTAAGCTACAGGCATATCGTATGTCTGCACCAGTTCATGGAAAGTTCATACTAAGGTAGAGGAAATGAGCTAGTAGGCCGAAGCCCATAATGCTCTTAGGCTAGGCCAAAGAATAATATGACAAGTTATACCCAGACAAAATTAACTTATCGAGATGTTGTTTGAAAATATCTTTAGTGCTACTAATAACTACAGCAGATGGAAGTCTATTCCAAGGACCAATAGCTCTCAAAGTAAAGAAAAACTTCCGATTATTATGTACAAAGGATTTGCCAATTAACTGAAGAGGGTGTCCTCTAGTATCATGTGTAGATGACCTGAAGGAAAGACCTAACTCAGTCATAACGTATGGATTGTGGACAACGTCATATAAAAAGAGAAGGTCACCTCTCAGACGTCTAGTAAGAGGCATACGTTTCAAGGTGTCTAACCTATGTTCATAGGAAGTTGATTCTAAACCAGATATTTTTTTAGTGTATTTTCTCAGTCCTTTTTCAAGTGAAATACTATCGTATTTTTTAAATGGACACCATGACTGTGATGAATATTCAAGGTGAGGTTGAACATAGGACCTGAACAGGGGCAATAACACCTCACGGTCTTGAGATCTAATATTATGTAAAATGGACCAAACAACCTTGTCAGATGTACTAATCACTGAAAACAAATGTTTGGAATATGTTAAGTCATTTGAGATGGTGATTCCCAAATCCCTCTCATCAGTAGTAACACACAGAGTTGAACCATCCAATACGTATTGGAAGTTTGAATTACTAGAACCCAAATGCATAACTCTACACTTGGTAGTGTTCAATTTCATACCCCATTTGGCAATCCAATTAGATACAATGTCGAGACCATGCTGAATACAAGATATCTGATCTAAGTTTGAGCATGGTCCCCCAATCTTCACATCATCTGCATCTTTTATTGTAAAGGAAAGACAAGGATAGATCAGATTGGCAATAAAAGCTTTAAAAAGACAGGGGCCCAGAACCAAACCCTGTGGAACACCACTTGAAACCTTACCAGAGTTAGAAATAGAACCATTAATAGTCACCCTCTGCGTTCTATCACAAAGTCAATTAGTAATCCAGGCAATTATGTAGCTATTAATATTAAGTCCCTAAGTTTTTGCATTAAAGCCCAATGAGGCAGGGCATCAAATGCCTTACTGAAATCAATAAAGACAACAACGCATGGTATCCTGTTATCCAATAGAGAACTAAAATGTTCGTAAAAACAGAGCAAATTAGTTAAGCAACTTCTACCCTTCCTGAAGCCGTGTTGTTGAGGATCAGATGCATCAATAACTGGAGCGATGATATCTTTAAGGAGACTCTCCAAGACTTTACATATAGAGGAAGTCAAACTGATGGGACGATAGTTTTCCCAAAGATGTCTGGATCGCTTTTTATGAATAGGGACAACCAAAGCTTCCTTCCATTCAGTGGGAATATAATTATTCTTTAAAAAAGATCAAACAAAAACTTAAGTGGAAAAGCAATTTGATCAGACAATAAATACAGCAAATGGCCTGCAGAGTTGTCTGGACCTGGACAAAATTTACCCTTAAGAGTATGCAGTTTTTTAAGAATAAGTTCCACAGTAAATATAATCAAAGGATCCGATGGAATAGTGGTAGACTGAGATATTGGGACATCCAATACTGAAAAGATTTTACAAAATTCAATACTGAATACATTGGCTATGATTCTAGGCTCATGAATAAGGGTATAATCAGCTGTAAGGGGCCCCACCATACATGAAGTTTTCCTAAGAGAATTAATATAAGAATAAAAAAGTCTTTACTTTCCCATTCTCGTACATGTGTCCAAGCAGTGACATACCTCTCTGTTCCCACTGTTTGCACCCTTTAAGATCTCAGGGCATGTGGGATTACCCAACAGTGGGATCAAACTGGTATACAGAGTTTCAGTACCCATTAATTTGTGGGTCTCTTAGGAGGTGTACGATGACCACATTCTCTTTGGCCAGTTTATAATTATTGCCGAGTAGATCAGTTAATCATACTTTCCCCGTGATATTTTTCTGCAACTATCCCTTAGTTGTCACTGTCGTACAACCCTCTCAGCCCCGACAGCTGTGCCACCCAGTAGTAACTTTTAAAATGGTGAACACCTAGCCCCACCCCACCCCCGGTAGCAGAGTGAGTTGATCAAAGCTAACCCAAGGGGTATTATTAGCCCAGAACCAATCTGTGCAGCATGCTCTGAGCTGCTTGAAGAATGTGGGTGGCACACAGACTGGCAGAACATGAAACAAGTATAAGAACCTTGGCAAAATCCTCGTTTTCAACCGGTTAGCTCCACCAATTAAGGAAAGTGGTATAGTTTTCCATTTGGTTAACAACTCCTTTGTACTGTCAAGTAATGGAGGCAAGTTAGTCTCATATATGCCCTGCAGCCTTTTAGCGACATTCACCCCCTCCAGGTACCCGAATCCTTCTGAGATCTACCTGAGAGGTAGGGTGTCCAGGAGTGCTCGGTGGTTACAGCCACAAAGTGGCATTACCATTGATTTGTGAATGTTTATTTTATAACCGTCTTTGGTACTAACGACCTCTATCACCTCTATCTGGACAAGCAAGAATTTTTCTGGATGGGTTACACTGACTAACAAATCATCAGCGTATATCATAACTGGGGCCATTACTGAATCCACTCCTATACCCATGATGTCTGGTTGTGCTTGCATGGCCAAGAAGAGAGGCTACAAGACAAAACAGGAGATGGCACATGAGGCATCACTAACGTGTCCCTCTGCCTAGAATGGATGAACCTGCTCCAAAACCTATCCATTTGTTTGAGTAGCTGC
The DNA here is from genome assembly GCA_016271365.2 of Neoceratodus forsteri. Lineage (NCBI taxonomy): Eukaryota > Metazoa > Chordata > Ceratodontiformes > Ceratodontidae > Neoceratodus > Neoceratodus forsteri. The sequence continues at coordinate 235,670,844 of CM057451.1, forward strand.
TGTGGGGTTGGACCCATTTTATGTATTTAGGTTCAAATCTCATATGTTCCATGGTGTGCCAGAGGTGGTCCCACTCAAGATCCAATCAAACACCTTCTCACCACTGAGTGAGACCACAACTGGACAATGCCAGCAGTCTCACTGTTCCCTGTCCATGATCTGAGTCAGAGTTCTAACATTCATGTGGGCCTCTCTACCCTTGACAACCCCCACCTGGTCATCAGTGATTAATTTAGGGAGTACCCCCCTTTAGTCTAGCTGCAAGCATGTTGGCACAGATTGTGAAAATCAGCATTAAGCAAGGAGATGGGTTCATAAGATGCCACTTGATCTTTTGGTTTTGATGGTTTTGGGAGTACGGAGACCCTTGCTTCTTTGAATGATTTAGGTAACTGCTCCTCCTTGCATGCTGCCTGTTAGGTGTTACACAGGGGGCCTAGAACATCTACTGCTTCTCATTCATAGAGCTCTGTAGGGAGCAGGTTTTCATAACAATCCAACAGGATCCCCATCAGCGCATCCCAACTGTTCTCAACTGCTGCACTGTATGCTGTTAAGACTGGTAAGGCAGTGACGTCATCACAACACCCTTCCTGTCCACAAAATGGACACCTCCTTATCCCCATTTAAACCATATTTTTTCAGTGTTGCATCAAAGGCCTTTGCTAAATGTATCCTTTCTGACCAATTTCTGCATAACTAGTGCTCTCTCTGTACCCCCAACTTTCTGATAGCACTTTCTGCATCCCACTCTTGACAGCCCAACCACTTATATATCCACTATACTCCCTCCCCACACCTCGTCACCCCCACATGCATTCATCCTCCCCCTGTAAAAAATCATTCAGTCACCACCACGCCCCTACCTATCCTTCCCCCCTTCTTCCCTTCACCCAACTCCCCTCTCTACCTCCTCTATACCTTACACCCATATCCTACTCCCACCCATACTCTCTCCACTGTCGCCCCCTATTTTTATTTTTCTCATACTTTAATTTCCGTCATCCTGCCCCCTCCCTCCCCTTTTGCTACCATGCTATTACCCTAAGGTACTCACTGTCCTGTCAGCACTTACAATCTTCTCAACTCTAAAGCAGCTGCCCCATGCATACATTGTACAATGCCTGAAGCACTGATCTTACTGCTTTTCTTACTTTAATCTCATGTATTTACTGACAAAGCCTTTGGCAGCTCCATCTACGAAACCATGTGTATGTCTGTACTATAGCAATGCTCTGTTTTTGTCTGTTCTTGTCTTATGATGTGGAACCATCGTAAAACAGCCTTGGCTCAAAGGTGTTATCTGAAATCCTAATAAATAAAAATAAATAAAAAATTAAATAACTATAGTAACCTTTGAAATAATCATACAGGGAGGGTCTGGTACATTTTCCCAACATGAAAATGACAGACACCTATTCCCAATGTTGAAATACCAACTTTTAACTTGCTGTCTATCTCAGTTTACCGACACTCAAAATCCCGGCAATAAAGCTGTAGACGTGTTATTTAAGTTAATGCTTACCGGCAGGGTGAGCTTTATTGATCATGCCTGAAGCACTGGTGTGCACAGTGAGGCTGTTGGTGTGCTTAGGCTACTATGCAGATGCTGTTTGCTACTTTTTTGGTATCCGGGGTATTTAAAAAGCAGCTAGCACCAAGAAAGTTATCTGTCAGACCCCGATCGGCGTTTGTTTGTTGAAATTCTGTGTCCCTGCATTTTACATGGCATTTCACTGAAAATTATAGGAGATGCTCCCACAGGGACACCATCAGGATCCACAGAAAACAGTCACAATAAAAGGACTCCACAACCCACCAGCAGAACAGAGCACATACTGTACATGTCATTTATTTTGGACTGCATTTCATGATATGCACCAGTCTGTGTTGTTGAACTCCCAACTCCACATTTATTTTGGACAGTATTTTATTATACAGTATGTACCAGTCAGTGTTGCTGAATTCAAACTCCATGTCTGACATGGTGAAGTTTTCTGATGTGTACGATCAGTGCCTGATACCATCCTATACATTGTCACAATCCCTGCATTGCCTGCTGTCAGCTGCTCTTTAAGATGTAAATGTTTGCTATGTCTGCGCACTTTCAAGCCATCTGCCGTATTTAGGCATGTGCCTGGATATATTAAAATGCTGTTTGTTGCTGCTGCTGGGAAATGTTTGCTATACCTGCTACGCCTGTGCACTTTCAAGCCGTCTGCCATATTTAAGTATTTAAGTAATTGGAAAACCTCAGGCGCTGTTTGCTGGCATCCGTGATGTATAATGTCAGGATTTCGTGTGTCAGCTACTAATGTGATGGGACTGCATACCTGACAGGAAACTCCCAAAGTCGGTATTTCAAACGGATCCCCTACAGGGGATCATTCACATTCCCTTTAAGTTATTTTTCAGTCGCTGCTATTTTGTGTTCTAGTTCTGTGATCTGGCCAGTACCCTCCTTTTTAAGCTTTGCAGAGTAGGCAATGGTCTGGTCTGTAATATATGCTTTGAGAGCTTTCAAAGACAATTCCCATCTCCTCCACTGTTGCCCTGTTCTACCCCACAGAATTCCTTCATCTCCCCCTAACTGCATCAGAGATTCTTCTTTATTCAGTAGGAGAGGGTCCAGCCTCCAGATTCACAGAGCTCCGTTTGTCTCCCTCCCCAAGTCTAATAAATGGACACAAGTTCCTTTACACAAGAAAGGGTCCTGAAGGAACTGGAAGTAATAAGAGTTGTTAAAGCAATGGGGCTAGATGGGGTGCACCCCAGGGTCCTTAAAGAACTAAGAGAGGTGATGGCTGAACCTCTGGCTATCCTGTTTAGCCGATCACTGGAAACAGGGGAGGTACCCAAAGACTGGAGGACAGCAGATGTAGTCCCCTTAGAAAAAAGTGGGAACAAAGAGGAAGCAGGGAACTACAAACCAGTCAGCCTCACCTCGGTAGTGGGTAACATCATGGAAGCACTACTGAAGGAGAGATTGGTGGAACATCTGGTTGTCAATGGACTACAGGACCCAAGGCAGCATGGTTTCACCAAGAGGAGGTCACGTCAGACCAAACTCATTGAATTTTTTGACTGGGTGACTAGGGAGGTGGATCAGGGGAGGGACGTGGACATGGCCTATGTGGAGTTCAGCAAGGCCTTTGACACTGTGCCACATAGAAGACTATTACACAAACTGGGGAATATGGGTGTGGGCAGGACAGTAGTGTGGTGGGTAGATAACTGGCTGGGTGGCAGGACACAGAGGGTGGTGATAAATGGCTGTCACTTCACAGAGGGAAGAGTGACCAATGGGGTGCCACAGGGATCAGTGCTGGGACCGGTCCTATTCCACATCTTCATCAGTGACATTGCACCAGACCTAGAAGGCAGAATTTCACTGTTCGCTGATGACATAAAGCTCTGTAAGAGACTAGGCACACCAGAGGGTGTAAACAGAATGAGAAGGGACCTGCAGAAACCTGAAGAATGGTCAGGGGTTTGGCAGTTGAAATTCAATGCAAAGAAGTGCAAGATAATGCATATGGGGCACAAAAAGCCTGGCACAATATATCAGTTGAGGGATGAGGATATAGCATGCACCAGGCAGGAAAGGGATCTTGGGGATACCATCAAGCAAACAGGATGCTGGGATGCATAGGCAGGGGCATCACCAATAGGAAAAGAGAGGTCATAATTCCACTATACAAGACACCAGTGAGGCCCCACCTGGAGTACAATGTACAGTTCTGGAGACCTTACTTAATGTAAGGACATAGACAGGGTAGAGAAGGTTCAGAGGAGGGCAACAAAGACAATACATGGATTGCATCACAAGTCCTATGAGGACAGGTTGAAGGAATTGAATATGTACTCCCTGGAGGAGAAGAGGGAGAAAGGGGACATGATAGAGACATACAAGTATCTTACAGGGAGGAACAGGGTGCAGGAATACACTATTTTTAAGCGAAAAAGATGTTCCAGGACTAGACGGCATGGGATGAAGTTGGAGGGAGGATGATTCAGGGAAACGCAAGGAAGAATTTCTTCAGAGAATTGGTGGTGGACAAGTGGAACACCCTGCAAGAGGAAGCGGTGGGGGCTGAAACAATCACAGGATTTAAGAACGCATTGGATAGACATAAAGGAATTCTGGAGGTCAGGGGTAAGGGACAACAGACTTCTAGGAAAACATAAACTGAACTTACAAGCTGAAATGGGCAGACTGGGTGGGCCATAGGCCCTTATCTGCCGACACTGTCTATGTATCATTTTTAGTGGGTGTGATCTGATACAATAGTAGCTTTGGGGAACTGCATTTTATTTAAACCAAAAAAAAAGCCCCAATTACAGACATGAGAAAATGACCCTGAGTGTCTGTCACTGAAACATAGAAACAAAAACGTTAGAATTTGATGGCAGATAAAAATAGGTTACTCTTCTGTAACAGTAGTTCTAGAAATGGTATATGATGTTCATCCACACTATCAGGCAGTGTCTTTTTCCTTTAAGGCTTGCTGGAAAGTCTTCAAGCTGGCTCCTCCCACTCACCCACCCGGGTGGTAACTCACTCAGCTCCTCCCCATGACGCTAGATCTTGTCTGCTGGAAGCAATGTGTGTGCACAAAAGCCTGGGGAGGTTGGGTGGGTCCTTCTGGATGAACATCATATACCACTCCTAGAACTACTGTTACAAGTGAGTAACCTGTGTTTCTAGGGACGTGGATATGATGTTCTATCCACACTATTTGGCAGACTCCTAGCAGTTCTCTGGGAGGTAAGGTGCACACCTCCTACTAAGGGAACAGAGATTATAGAACTGAGGCCCCAAAACCAGCATCCCGGTGTGACTCGAGGTCAATGTGGTAATGGGAAATGAAGGTGTGTGCTGACATTCAAGTAGCAGCCCTACAGATTTCCCATATAGGGACGTCCATGGAAGTAGCCACCGACGCAGCAGTATGGTGGGTGGAAGGAGCCCTTAGCCCTCCATGAGGCTCCTTACCTGCCAACTTACAGCACAGATCAATGCAGGATATAATCCACCTGCCAATCGTCCACCTGGTGGCAGGTCTGCCAGGTGCGGCTTCAGCGTAGGTGACAAACAGCTGGCGAACCTCTCCCCTATCCTCTAGCTGTGCACTCTTTATAGTAAGAGAGTGCTCGCATCAGGTTCTGAGTATGGAGCCTGTGCTCAGCCTCCAAGGTGTGACTGGGGAAGTACACAGGAAGAATAATCATCTAATTAAGGTGAAAATCTGACACAACCTTCAGGAGGAACTTCAGCTTGGGGCGCAGAACAACCTTGTCCCTGTGGAAGACCAGGTAAGGAGACTTCACCGAAAGCACCTCGTGCTCACTGATCTTTCTGGCTGACATGATAGCCGTCAGGAAGGTGGTCTTCCACGACAGGTGAGACATGTCACACCTGTGCACTGGTTCAGATGGCTTGCCCATGAGCTTTGCCAAAATCAGCAACAAGTCTCACGGTGATGGTGGTTCACGCACCGAAGGGAAAATGTGGTCAAGGCCCTGGTTTCACACACTGGAGGGGAAATGTGGTCAAGGCCCTAGAAAAAGCACCAGACCACCTTCTCCTATGCCACTGACTGCTGATCAGCCCACACCCTGTAAGCAGAGATAGCTGCCAGGTGCACCTTAAAGGTCATCGACCAAAGGCCTGACTGAGAGAAGGACCAGAGATAATCATGAATGCTAGCCACAGGACAGGACAAACGGTCCAACCCCTTGCCCTGACACCAAATGGGAGAATCTCTTCTATTCACATAGAAACACAGAAACATAGAAACATAGAATCTGACAGCAGATAAGGACCGCTTGGCCCACCCAGTCTTCCCATTTCCCTACCTAATGGATAAGCTGCAGATCCTAGTTAACCAGCAGCCTACTTCTTTCTACCCCCACCCCCTAGAATTGCCTTATGGCTGTCCCATGCATGCTTGAATTCAATCACTGTTTTTGACTCCGCAAACTCCTCCAGAAGGCCATTCGATGCATCCACAACCCTCTCTGTGAAAAAATACTTCCTTAGGTGAAAGCATAGCACTTCCTGGTCGACTCCTTCTGAGATGCCTCCACAAAGGTGGAGACAGCTTTAGAGATGCCCAAAGCCTGGAACTTTAGCCACTCAGATACGAGGCTGTCAGTTGCAGGGATTGAAGGTCTGGGTGGAGTACCTTCCCCTGATTGATGGAAAGCAGGTCTGGGCATAGGGAAAGATGCCTCGGGAGACTGCTGCTGAGGAGATTGAGGTACCAGAACTGGCTTGGCCAGTCAGGAGCCACCAGGATCACCTGTACCTTGTCCTTCCTGGCCTTGAGGAGCACCTTCTGGATCAAGAGAATCAGATGGAAGGCACAGAAGAGGGCTGGGGTCCTGGGCCTTGAGCAGGCATCCCCCAGAAGTGTTCCCTGCTGAGGGGGGCAGGCACAAAACAGCCTCAGCTTGGCGTTCTCCCTGGAGGTGAACAGGTCCACCTGTGGGATACCCCACTGGGAGAACAGGCTGTGCACTACATTTGGGTGGAGAGACCACTCATGAGATGCCTCACCCACCCAGCTGAGAGCATCCACCAGCTGACTGGAGGCCCCTGCCACATGGATGGCTAGGAGATCCATCTCCAGGCTGCACAGAAGCATCCAAATACAGAGAGCTTCCATGCACAGGGGAAGGGAGTGCATTTCACCCTGTTTGTTGAGGTAGTATATGGTCGTGGTGTTGTCCGTCTGGACCTAGACCACCTGACCCTGGATGTGTGGAGCGAATGCAGTCAGCACTAGCTGAACTGCCCAGAGCTCCAGCAGGTTGATGTGGCATCGGGACTCCTCAGGGGACCAGAGCTCACGGTCTGTGTGTTCCCTCAGGTGGGCACCCCAGACTGTGAAAGAGGCACTGACCATCAGGAGGACTGCCGGCTCAGGGTAGACAAATGGAATCCCTTCCTGCAGATGCGCTGGGACTAACCACCACTGGATGGCATCTCACATCTAGTGGGTCACAGTGACCAGCTGGTTGAAGTGACCCTTGCACTGAGACCACTGGCTGTCCAGCTCCCACTTCAGGAAGCGCATTCAACAGCGGGCTCATTGGACTACGCTGGTGCAGGCTGCCATGTAACCCAGCAAGTGCAGGAAGTCCCAGGCAGGGCGTAGTTGTCCAACCCAAAATGATTGGGCACAGGAAGAGAGAACCTCCGTCCTGTTCGCTGGGAGCCAGGCTCTGGCTCTGCAAGAGTAGAGCTCCAAACCGATGAAGTTGATCACCTGTGAAGGCACAAGTTCTGACGAGGCCAACGGAGATGCAGGTCTGGAGGGCCAGGTCCCTGGACCACTCCACCTCTTGCCTGGAGGGACCTGCGATCAGCCAATTTTCCAGGTAGGGGTAAACCTGGACCACTCAGCACCTCAGGTAAGCTGCCACCATTGCAATGCACTTCGTGAAGACCCTGACAGCCAAGGAGAGGCTGAATGGCATGGCCTGGAACTCGTAGTGGGTTCCCCCTGCTCAGAAGTGGAGGAAACTTCGATGAGACAGACAGATCAGGATGTAGAAGAATGTGTCCTGAAGATCCAGGGAGCAAAGCCACATGTTTCGCCCTAGAGATGGTATGATCTGAAACAGAGTTACCATCCTGAAGGTGTGCGACTGGAGCAATTTGTTCAGGTCATGCAGATCTAGAATGGGGCACCAGCTCCCCTGACCACTTTGGCACCAGGAAGTACCTGGAGACAAACCATGGGTGTTCCAAAGGATCTGCGAAAGGAACCATGACCTCCTTGCGGAGGAACTGGGCTATGTCAGCTCTGAGAGCTGACAGCATGTCTGCCAGAACCAAGTTCTTCTGTGGGGTGCTGGCTCAGCAAGGAAGGTACTGCTCGGACAAACCCTGACCCACCACTTTGAGAACCCACCTGCCTGTGGTGACAGTGGACAAGGTAGAAAGGCAGTGGCAGAGCTGGCCCCTTTATGAGAAGGCCCCTAGGGAGGAGTGATGGGCACCAGGGAGGCATCCCTCATCCCATCACTGGGCAGACTCAGAAAAGGAGGAAGTCATGGCTGAGGTGTCACTGAAGCCTCTCCCTCTAGGCTTGCAGATGACAGAGGCCACCGACTTGGGCTGAGATCACCAGGCCTGAGCCTGCTGGCCAGCCTGGGGCTGGGCGGGTTTGGCTGCAGGAGTGGAGGTGGACTGAAAAAAGCTTCTCCTCTTCTATTGCTGCTTGGAGCCCTTAAGGTCCTTCTGTGCAGATGTCATGGAGTCCAAGGTGGCACTGGACCTCAATACAGGTGAGGTGGCCCTCGACCCCGAGCCAGAACAGGTCAGTGCCTAGGAAAGGGACATCTGCCAGCTTGTGCCGAGTGTCTACCGTGAAGTTCGAGATCCTCAGTCAAGCCCTGTAGTTCATAGCCACTGGGGCCGCCACGGACCGAGCACAAGAGTCCCCAATGTCCATGGCTGTCTGCAGCCATTTGGCTACAGCCTGGCCCTGATTCCGGACCTGTTTGACTGTGGTCTGAAGGTCCACTGGCAGATGAGGAAGCATCTCATCCGGGATGCCCAACATGGCATAAGAGAAGTGGACCATGAGGAGGGCCAAGTTCGCCTGGGGGAGACCAAGTGAGGAGGCAGCGTACACTTTCTTAGCCGCATAGCCCAACTTCTTAGACTCGTCAGGTGGCTTGTCAACATCCTCGGTGTTGCCGGAGCACCTAAACACAGAATCTGCCACCAATCCCTCAGCCAAGGGGTGCTCTGTGAATCTCGAGAGGGGGCCAGTGGGTACCGCGTATCTGCGGGCCATTCGGGCAGATGGAACGGGTCATGAAGCGGGGCGTTGTCAAAGCTCCAGGGCAGAGCCAAGAATGACCTCTTCCACCAGGAAAGCCTCCATAGAAATATCTCCCAGTTGAGGATCTTGGTCAATGGGTAATGAGCCCGCTTCTGGACGGGCTCCATTTTCATACCTGTCGACTCAGAAGTCAGGCAGAGAAGGCCCATGAAGAAAGATGGGCCTTTGTCCATTTGAGAGGTCCTCCATGGACTCCACGTTGTCCGGACAAGAGTGCAGGGAGAATCCCTCAGACTCCAAGGAGTTGTTAAAGAGTGCTCAACTGCCCAGTCCTCAATGACCCTCCACGGACGGTCAGGGATGATGGTGACTGACAGCCGATGGGAAAGCCCCTTAGACGGCCGAGACTGCTTAGTCGGAGGGCAGGTCGGTAGCTGTTTAGGCAGCTGTTCCACCACTATTAGCGGAGATGCTAGGGTCAGCCAAGCCAGGACCGTTTTGGCTGGCTCCATCAATGGAGACGGGCATCTGCCTTTCAGGTGACAGGTGATGGCAGGCGTAGAAGCCGGAGTCGACTTGACACCGGTAAGCACCAACTGTTGCCACATAAGATCCTCATAGCATCGACGCAATTTGTGCCAAAGCCTCTCCTGACCCGAGGAAGACGAGGATGAAGAGTAGCGGCGATGCCGCTTCCCATGGTGCCAAGAGCGGACGCACCAATACCAGTGGGAGCGACTCAACCCACAGGAGGAAGACCAAGACCTCAATAGCCGGGGGGGGGGGGGAAACGGTGGCAGGGCTAGAAGGGAGCTGGCGAATGCCGAGGCTCCTCTTGGTCAGGGTCTGGGACCAGAGGCAGCAGGTCAGTGAACTGATCCGTCCCTCCAATGGTCTGCATCAGGCCAGAGGTCCAGGACAAAGAAGTGTCAGCCTCTTCTGTCGACAACTGGTCGATCAAGTCAAGAAAAAATTTGGCTGGGACCTCAATCAGCATCTCAGTCGACAGGCCTGACGAGGGTACCGTGGAACCGGCGACCAAGACCGAGGATTCAACAGAAGTCAAATCCGGAGAAGTGTGGAAATCAGAGGCTCTCAACCTATAGCGCTCCAGATACCATGATCGATGGTGAGTCCTATCCTTCTCCTTTTTGGACTCTTTCTTGGATCTGGATTTTTGCCTGGAGAGTCCCTGACCAAGTGTCAGCAGAGACTGGCACAATTCTTTGAAGGAACCTGTAAAAGTCAAGCCCAGCTGAAGCAGCATGAAGGCAGAAGCCGAACAGGGGAAGGCCGCAGCCTAGGCCGCCTCCTCTTCAAAGGCTGCGAGCTGTTCAGCGGATCCCGCAGCCACGGAGACTACCCAACACACGTCCTTGGATTTGACTAGCAGGTTCTGCTGTGCCAGGCAACCCAATTTAAGTTGTGCAAGACGGTCTTCCAGAACATTCAGGTGAAAGGAACAAGAAAAGCCGCAGGCCTGGGGATCGTGCTTGTGCCCCAGGCAGTATACACATGTGGCGTGCGGGTTGGTTCTAGACATCTTCTGCCTGCAAAGGGATCGGCAGAATCCAGGAGCGGACTTATCGTCCATGACGGTCACAATCGGAGATTGAACTGAGGATGAAACTCATAAAAGTTTAAAGTTTTAGGAAGTAAATCCGAAGATTTAAGCATAAGGGCCCACTCAATGCTGAAGTGGTAAGGAGGGAACCTGCTACTTCCAGCGGAAAGGAAGATATGGCACGAAGTGGCAGAGTCGAGGGAGGTACCACCCAGGTGGGTGGGAGAAACCAGCTTGAAGACTTTTCAGCAAGCCTTAAAGGGAAAGGACACTGCCTGACAGTGTGGATAGAACATCATATCCATGTCCCTAGAAGGACCGCTTGGCCCACCTAGTCTGCCCATTTTCCCTATCTGTTTCATGTACCGCAAATCCTTAATTTGTGGCTTGCCCACTCTTTCCTATTACTAGAGTTCCTTTATGTCTGTACCATGCATTTCTTGAATTCCCCTGTTTTTGCCCCATGACCTCTACCGAGAGGCTGTTCCGTGAATCCACCACCCTTTCCGTGAAAAAATACTTTATAGAAACATGGGTCTGCGGCCGTGAGAGAGAGAGAGAGAGCAGCAGACCAGCAGCTGCTTGTACAAAGAAAAGAGCTCTTAATTTTATTTCATACATCCTCTCAATTTCAGTCATGTAGACTGCTAGAGAATCAGATTATAGTATCGTCACGATAAAATAGCTGTTCTTGTAATTTGCACCCAGACTCTGGAACTCTCTTCCTCAAACTGCATGCTGCTTCTCCTCCACCCTGTCCTTCTAAACAGCCCTTAAAGCCCACCTCTTCCAGTCCATGACCTGCAAATGCTTCCAATTCCATTGACCTCTTGACACCCAAACTTGCTCCACTGCCTACTTAAATTTATTGCACTGTACTAATACACTGATGTGTTTTGGCCACTCTCTGTCACCACACCCACTCCTGACATGATGGCACCTCAGTCTCCAATTTTATGCTTTACACTGTTGATGCACTACTGCCTGTATATTGTCACTACTGCACTATTAGTTGTTTTTATTTTTTGGAATTTCAGAAATACCTTTGAGCCAGAGGATATTTTACAGAGGTTCCACGTCATCAAGTCAATACAAAAGACTGAGGGAGTACATACAGTATATATGAATAAGAATACAGTGGTAGATTAAATCTGAGAAGTACACACATAATATAGGAAATTACAACACAGTGAAATATAGGGCAATACTATTAATCAACAGCGGCAACAGAAACCCACAATGTTTATAATACCCTGACCCGAGAGTTCATCATCAGAGTTGTCTAATGCAGCTCCGTTGTCTAAGTGCATGTCTGGGGATGCATACTGCAATCTTGAGAATATGGAAGAAGAGCAAGAGACAGGGTGAAGGGAGACTAGGTGGAGGAGGCTAGTAAAGATGTCAGAAAGCTTGGATACTGAGTGTGAGAGAGCGAGAAAAGGGTAGAAGAAATCCTGATAGGTTAAGTTACAAACAGAATGTAGCATAAGTGTGTGTGTATGTGGGAGAGAGTAGAGGTGGAAAGAAAAGAGGCAATAAGAAGAGAAGGGTGAAGGAGGAGGGTTCAAGGGAAGAGGCAGAGGTATAAAGGGAATGTGGGCTGCGGACGTAGAGCGTAACAGAGGGGATCTGATAGAAAGAGAGAGGTAAGGGAAAGACAAAGGGTAGTTGTAGAAGAAAGAGAGGATTCAGGAGAATGAGAGTGGGAAGGGAAGAAAAAAAACTACTCACCTTAGTAATGTTGTTTCTTCTAATGGAGTCTTGCTATATTCTGAGATATGCAGTTAGGTCCTGCCTTTCAACTGCCCCGGACAACAAAGAGTTAAACTTTCCATGGCCAGCATGGAATGTTCACAGTTTGGCTGAAGCCCCTGTCTGCTGCTGTTTAAACCGTAGCCGTCAGATCTTTATGAGCAAAGACTCACTAGATGTTCTGTGTGGAAACTGTAAAAATCTTACTAGCCAGCTGGCAAATATATCTATATAAAAGGTTTTTTTGGTTTCAAAGGGAAGACTCAAGTCAGGAAACCCAAAAACAAAACACATCCAAAAACCCAACCCCTCACCCAAACCAAAAGAGGATGAAAAAAGGACACCCCTAGGGTGCCAACACTGCTCCTGCCCACCCACATCCCAAAATCTAGGTTCTGAGAGGGGAGGCGGGGGGGAGGTCAGAATACAGCAAGACTCTATTAGAAGAAACAACATTACTAAGGAGAGTAATTTTTTTTCTTCAAACAACATGAAGTCTTGCTGTATTCTGACATATGCAGACTACCAAACAGTACCTCCATCGAGGAGGGACAGAATCTACTTTGGAAACAGGCTCTGAAGTACTGCTGTGCCAAACCGAGCATCACTCCTAGCCTGGATATCCAGAGAGTAATGCTTGGTAAAAGTATGGACTGTTTTCCAGGTGGCTGCTTGACAAATTTCTAAGAGAGGAATATCCCTGGCAGCAGCCAGGGAAGCAGCTGTACCTCTAGTGCAATAGTTCTCAGACTTTGTTACAGTGAGCCTCCCCAAATCCATGGAAAAGATTTTGAGCCTCCCCCAAAAACTGAAATAATCTTGGGCCTCCCCAAAGGAAAAAAACATACTGTACTTTGCTGCGCAGTACACCATAAATAAATTGAAACCCCTTTGAGTACTTGGCTCACATTCAGTTCTTTGTCGTATACTGACGTGGAACCTTTGAAAAAGAGCTCCTGTGCTCAAAGGCGTTATCTGAATAACAAATAAAATAAATAAATGTTATTCAGCTTACTGTAACCCCCCCCCCACAGGCCAGCCTACTTGCTGTGCTATTTTTATTCTTGAACCATTGTTACCCCTTGTTGCTGTACCTTCATGGGTCAGACTACTTTCTCTGTTTCCTCTCTATATGAAATAACCTTCCTATATACTTTGCCTCTCCCTCTTTCCTGCTTCTAAGCAACTTCTCAGAATTACTTTGCTCCTTCCTGTTATTGCTCTTAGCACTCCTATATTTCAACCCTTGTATTTGGGCTGTTCTGCCACTCGGCTACAAATTGATCAATTACCACCACTCATTGTTAGTTTATTGTTCATATTTGTTTGCACTATTGTTCATTGTGTATTTCTTGATTGTTTTGCAGTTACCTTTTGAAATGTATTGACTCCCTACCCTTCCCCGAGTACACCTGAAAAGAGCCTTGGCTCATTCACCTTCTCTTGTCACTTATTAGTAAATAAATACATAAGATTTACCTACTATTATCCTCTTTCAGTTTGCTTCATCTCTTCACACAAAATATATAAAACACAAAATTTAAATGCAGTGCTTTTTCAGACTTGCTCGAGCCTCCCCTGGAACAGGTTGGGGCCTCCCCAAGGAGGCTGGCCTCACCATTTGAGAACCACTGCTCTAGTGGAATGAGCCCTCAGGCCTGAGAGTGGAGTTCTACCCAGCTTTTCATAGCAGAATTGTATACAAGAAACAATCCACCTGGCAATAGATCCCTTAGTGGCAGGTTTGCCCTTACCAACTTCTCCATACGTAAGGAACAACTGGAGGGATTCAAACCTGTGATCCTTGGTACGCTCTATGTAGTAACTAAGGGCTCTTTTAACATCCAAGCTGTGTAGCCTCCTCTCCTCCGAGGAGGAATGGTCAGTGAAGAAAACAGGGAGAGATATATAGACTGGTTGAGGTGGAAATCTGAAACCACTTTAGGTAAGAACTTTCTGTTAGTTCTAAGGACCACTTTATCTCTATGGAAAGAGATGAAATCAGATTCCACTAACAGGGCTTGCAATTCACTGATACGCCTGGCAGAAGTAATGGCTACCAAAAACACAGTTTTCCAAGTCAAGTAAGGGAGGTTGCATAAGCTGAGCAATGCAAACATTAAAGTCCCAAGCAGAAGCAGGATCCCTAAAGGGGGGACTGGTGTGAAGCAATCCCTTGGAAAACTTACAAAATACAGGATGGGATGATAGAGAGAAAGTCTTGCCTACTGACAAGAAAGCAGAAACAGCTGCCAAGTGTACTTTAAGGGTAGCTGGTCTGAGGCCTAGGCCATTAAGATGGACCATATAGTCCAGAACCGTAGGCAATTCAGCAGAGTCTGGAGAAATATTCTTCTTAGAACACCAAATGCTAAATCTTTTCCATTTGGATTTGTAAGTCTTCCTGGTGGAAGGCTTTCGAGAAGCCTTAATGATATCCAGAACCCCTTGGGAAAGATGCAGATCTGCAAACTCTAACTCTTCAAGAGCAATGCCTTGAGATTGAGAGACTGAAGATTCAGGTACCAAATCCTCCCCTGAGAGAATGTCAACAGGTTGTAATTCCTGGGGAGACACAGGGGAAGGTGGACTGCTAGGGACTGCAACAGGGGGTACCAGGGCTGTCTGGTCCAGTCTGGAGCAATCAGAATCCCTTTGCATGGTTGTGACCTTATCTTGACTAACACTTTGAACAGGAGAGGGAAGGGGGGAAAAGCATACAGAAATTTCCCTTCCCAGTTCAGAATCAGAGCATCCAGGGGGACTGAGCCCAAGACTGGGGGTCTGCAACAAAAGAGAGGAAGTTGGTGATTGTCTGGGGCTGCAAAAAGATCTATCTCTGGTGTGGCCCCTCTCGAGAAAATCACTTTCAAAACTAGAGGATCTAGGGCCCATTCGTGATGACCCTGGGATATTCTGCTCAGTGCATCTATTGTCCTGCCCTGGGAGGTGAACTGCTATCAGAGAGGTCGGCAGGGAATAGGCCAAGGAACACAACTTCATTGTGTCTGTGCACAAGGCCGTAGACCGAGTGCCTCCTTGCTCGTTGATGTACCACATGGTGGTGGTGGTGTTTGTTCTGACCTGAACCGCCTTGTTCTGTACAGATTTGGAAAACACTTGCAGTGCCAGAAACCCTGCTCCAAGTTCCAAGAGACTGATGTGAAGCAGAGATTCCTGAGGTGACCACAGTCCTTGGGTGGTAAGATCACCCCCAAATGGGCTCCCCAGCCCAGCAGGGAAGCATCTGTGGTGAGTATCACTGAATGAGACTGAGTGACAAATGGAACTCCTTGTCTCAAATTGTCCTGAGCCTGCCACCATTGCAAGGCTTGGATTAGGGTTCGAGTCACTGGGACTAGTTTGGTAAGGGAATCCTTTATTTGGGACCAGAAGGCTCTCAAGTGGAACTGAATGTCCCTCATCTGGAATCTTGTCCCTTGGACCACTGCTGTGGAAGCTGCCATGTGGCCCAGAAGCTGAAGGAAATGCTCTGCTGGTCGAGACACCAGAAGGGCAAATGAAGAGGCCAGTTCCATGAGGTTCCTTGCCCCTTCCAGGGGAAGGAAGGTGCTTGCCTTTACTGTATCCAGTTCTGCACCTATGAAGGTGAGGAGCTGGACTGGTTCGAGAACTGACTTCGGAAGGTTGAGAAGAAATCCTAAGGAAGTGAGCACTTGCTGGGTCATTTGCAGATGTGACTTGACTTGGTCTGGAGACTAACCTACTATGAGCCAGTCGTCCAAGTATGGGAAGCTGGAGATCTTTTTTCTTCTTAGGAAAGCAACAACTACTGCCAGACACTTTGTGAAAACCCTTGGTGCTGATGTTAGGCCAAAGGGCACTGCTCTGAATTGATAGTGGCCTAAGGGCAACTCGAACCTGAGGTACTTTCTATGGGAGCACCTGATGGGAATGTGAAAGTAGGCATCTTTGAGGTCCAGGGAGGCTAGCCAGTCCCCTGGACTTAGAGAGGGAAGGATAATTCCCAGAGTTACCATTTTGAACTTTGGCTTCAAAAGCCGTTTGTTCAGATATCTTAGGTCCAGGATGGGCCGCCATTCTCCTGTCTTTTTGGGGGTTAGGAAGTACCTGGAGTACAATCCTTTGCCCTTGTGTAGGATGGGAACCCTCTATATAGCTCTGAGAGCTAGGAGAGAAGAAACCTCTGCCTCTAGGGCAAGGGTCTCAGAGATTTGCAGGTGGAAAGGATCTGGTTCTCATCTTGGGAAATTTTCTGAAGATGAGAACCAGTCCCTGGCTTACTACTTCCAGGACCCACTTGTCTCATGTAAGAGACTTCCAGTCCTGGACAAAGTAAGCCAGCCTGCCCCCTACTGGTATGGGAAAATCGGCCCGAGCAGACCCATCAGGGTGTCTGTTTGGCAGGGGCTTTAGGCTGATGGGTGGATGCAGGCCTGCTCATCCCCCTTCTGCCTCTCCTTCTAAAGAACCCCCTCTGTGAAAAGGAAGAAGAGAAGGCCTGAGCTTGGTAAAAAGGCCTTTGGAAAGGCCTGCCCCTTTTCCTGGACTGCTGCCTTTGAGGAGTTGCTTGCCTTTCTTTGGCCCGAGCACTCCTGTAAGTGGTCCTGTACTCATCCATCCTTTTCATGTAGTTCTCTGTCTGCTCCCCAAACAGAGAATTACCAATTACAGGAAAATCCATGGCCTTAGCCTGGGTATCCTGTGAGAGGCTAGTACATCCTCTGAAGAGCCACAGATGCAGCCATGACTCTTGATGAAACATCACTGGAGTCCACAGCAGCATGAAACTGTACTTTCGATGCCTCAATCCCATCTGCAGCCACCTGTTCCATCTCCTTGGCAAGCTGGTCAGGGGCCTGTTTAGCCAGAGCCAGCACAGTGTTCCACCTGGACTTCTGGTATCTAGCTGTATAGGCCATATACTTAGCCTGCCTGAGTCCCAAAGATGCTGCCATGTACTGTTTTTTTGCCATGGCATCAATCTTCCTGAAGTCCTTGTCTGGGGGGTGGGATGCCAAGGGAATATTTGCCTTATCACAGCCAGCAGCCTGCACTACCCCAACATGGCTGCATTGCTGAAAAAGGAACTCCATGTCTGAGCCTGAGAGAGTGTACCTCTTATCCATTCGTCTGTCCACAGGAGGTATAGAATTAGGAGACTTAAGAATTTTATGTGTCTGTTTCTCAAAGGACTTGTGGAGGGGAATAGACAGTCTCCTGGACTCTGGGATGTCCATCATCTCAACATGATCAGGCTCTTCCTGATCCTCTACTGCTTCCTCCACAGGAAGCTGGAGGGTCTCAGCCACTGTTTTGTAAAACATATAGTGAGAAGGGGACTCAGAAAGCCTGGGAGGAGAAACACCTGAAGGTCTGTCTGGGGAGATGTCCGGGTCAATAGGCACATCCAGACTTTCATAATCATCCTCATACTCTCCCTCCTCCTCCTCCGGTTCATAAAATTCTTCCAAAGTATAATCCGGAACCGACCAAACCGAGCCCCTGCCAGATGGTAGCGGTTCGGTCGGAACCGAACTAAGCAACTGCACAATCCTTATCACCTTGGCTATCCCATCGGCGGTCGGAGTATGAATTTCTGGGTCTGAACCAGACGATTTATCTTTTCTCTTTCTTTTCACCGGAACTGACTCCTCAGAATCGACTCTCCTTTTGCCCGAAGTAGTATCGCCCTGGTCAGAGGGCACTCCTTCTGGTTTGGTCGGAACCGAACCGGGCTGGCCATCTGGGTCAGCAGACCTCTCCGCCTCTCTTTCCCTCAGTCTACCTAATCTCTTTTCCAGGGTAGATTTGGGAAAATTCTTGCAAATTTGGCAGTCTGAATCGAGGTTTTCAAACCCCAGACAATAAACACAGGTGGTGTGGGGATCAGCCATGGCAAAGACTTCCCCACACACACTGCAGTGTTGAAACCCAGTGGGCCTGTTTTTTTTTTCTTGGGTTTCTCAGACATGGCCAATCCTATCCAAAAACGTACCCTTTTTACGGCAATCCGCCAGGCAAAACTGCCCTATCGGTTCCTGACCACGTCACGGGTCTTGGAAAAAAACGTAATTAAATCCGTTTTTTTAGAACCGATACAACCGGTTACCCCACTCTAAATTAAGCACAAGCTTTTTTACCTCAAACTGATTGGTTCAGTCGAACCGATCCACAATTTACAAGTTCCACACAGAAATAAAAAAAAAACCTATCTAGTACTCACGGTACCACAGACAGAGACTTGAACCAACTAAGCGGTAACAGCAATTTGGTAGAAACCGACCAAAAACCGACACTTAACCGACTTTTTGAACAGAGCAGCAGGAGAAATCTCCGGAGTAACTGTTCAGTGAGGCAGAGTAAAGAATCTGACGGCTGCACTTTAAACAGCAGCAGACAGGGGCTTCAACCGAGCTTGTGGTGAACATTCCATGCTGGACATGGAAAGTTTAACTCTTTGTTCTCCGGAGCAGTTGAAAGGCAGGACCTAACTGCATATGTCAGAATACAGCAAGACTTCATGTTGTTTGAAAGACAAGGGGTGGTTGTATTAGAACACAGAGGCCGAGTTGGGCTGCAAGTAATGTGGATGAAATGTTGGATAAAGTTAGGACCTGCAGTCACAGCTATACGAGGTTGCGAGAGCTACACACAGTTTTGTTTTAAACAATCCTAGCTTAACTTCCTTTTGTAAATCTTCACTAAGGGAGTTAAGCCAGGAGGGTGCTCAGTATTCAAAGGACCGCTGCCCTTGTGATGTGCGGCGGAAAGAGAGACTTTTAATGCAAAGTTGTTTGCTCCTCTAGTACATCTGCTATGGATCGGAAGACTTGGAAGGTTACAGACTCCAGTTGGGGTGAGTCCAAGGGCAGATTTCTCTGCCAGGAGGAAAACTTGATAATATATTCTGCTGTCTAAGTTAAGCCGCCCAGACTGTGCGTAGAGTTCACAAGAGTGTGTTGACTGGTGTACATCTAGCACAAGTCAACAGGCCTTGTTTAGAGTGGTCTTTAGATGTCAGAGCTATAGGGTTTGCTGCTCCGTATACCACTAGGCCATAGTCAATTAGTGACAGTACGGAGCTGGAGACCGCTAATTTTAAGGCTTCGTTGGTTAGGTAGCATTTATTTCTGAAAAGGAGGCCTAAACGGGCGTTAGCTGCTCTGGCAACCAGGTCTATATGTTGAGTGTACAATAGCGTACTGTCTAGCATTACTCCAAGGTACTTAAAACTGAACCACTTCAAGGGGGCAGTTTTGGTTGTTCTGGATTTGCAGTTGAAAGGTCTTGTGTCTGTTGTGGGTGGATGCAAATATCAGTTTTCGTCTTTTTATAATTTAATAGAAACTTGTGGTTTTGAAACCATTTTTCAGTGGCAGTGAAATTAGTCTGCATTTGACTTTCTAGAGAGGTAGGGTCAGAGTGGCAGGAATATAACACAGCATCGTCTGCATACAATAATTCGTTGTCTTGGATAGCTAGGGGGAGTTGGTTAAGGAACAAACTGAAGAGTAGAGGGCCAAAAATGGATCCTTGTGACACTCCTGTTGCGACATGCCGGCTATCTGAGAGAACACCTTGGACTTTCACTTTTTGCTCTCTCTCTCTCTCTCACATAGGTAGCTCCTGAACCAGGCAAACGACTCTGTCGATAAACCCATATTGGTTAGTTGGTGAAGGAGCAGTTCATGATTAATGGTGTTAAATGCCTTGGTGAGGTCTATGAAGGTTGCCCCCACCAAAAGCCCTCTGTCCAAGGCCTTGTGTATGTAGCCAGTAAATTTAACAAATGCAGTAGAGGTGCTATGCTGCTTCCAGGAGCCGTGCTGCTGATGGCACTGCAGTTGGTATCTGTCTACGTATTCCGTTAATTCATCCGCAACAAACCATTCAATCGCTTTGGAGAGTGGGGGTAGTATAGAAATTGGCCTATAGTTAGAATGGTTGTTTCTGTCCCCACTTTTGTAGACAGGTGTAACCTCTGCTGCTTTCCAGAGTTGAGGAAATTTGCCAGAGGTTAGGAACAAATTTATAATTTTGGAAAGGGGAACGAGGAGAATGTCAAGGGCCAGCTTTACTGACTTGAGGTCCAGGGAATCACTGCTGGTTCTGGATTTGCCAATGGCTTTAGTGAGGTACTTTATAGCCCTGGCAGGAGATAAGCCTTTAAGGTAGAAGAGGGGTGAAGAACCCAGTCCGTATTCTGTGTTGCTAGAGGGGCTGTGGTCATTTTGGGGATTTAGGAATTCCGGAGGCAGCACACCACTGAGGTTGGTGAAGGCTTTATTAAATGTATCAGCGATAATTTTGGGGTCCTGGGTGGGAGTACCCTCCACGTTCGGAAGAGAGGGAGGAGTCTTACATGGTTTTCCAGTTAGCAGTTTAATGTCTTCCCAAAATCTATGGCCATTTCCCTGGGAGTTTGCTAGTTCAGATCTGAAATGTAGGCTCTTGGCCTTCCAAATTTCCCAAGTACAGTTGTTTCTCGCCATTTTATACTTCTGCAGATCAACTGGGGAGCTGGTACTTTTGGCTTTTTCCCACAGGTCGTCTCTCTGTTTCATCAGCTGCAAGAGTTTAGTGGAGATCCAAGAATTGCTGATGCCTCGGATCTTACGCTTTGTGAAAGGGGCAAATAGGTCACATGACTTGTTGAATGTACATAGAATCTGAAACACAGAAACATAGAATTTGACGGCAGATAAGGACCGCTTGGCCCACCCAGTCTGCCCATTTCCCTGCCTACTGGATAAGCTGCAGATCCTAGTTAACCAGCTGCCTACTTCTTCCTACCCCCACCCTCTAGAATTGCCTTATGACTGTCTCATGCATGCTTGAATTCCACCACTGTTTTTGACTCCACAACCTCCTCCGGAAGGCCATTCCATGCATCCACAACCCTCTCTGTGAAAAATACTTTAAATTACCTCTGAACCGCCCCCATCTTCAAATTGTGCCCCTTGTTCTTGCACACCTCTTTTTGAAAGATGCTACCTCTTGGACTTTGTTGATTCCCTTGAGGTACTTGAAAGTTTCTATCATGTCCCCCTCTCCCTCCTTTCCTCGAGGCTATACATATTAAGCTCCTTAAGTCTCTCTTCATATGTCTTCCGGTGCAGACCCTGCACCATTTTAGTTGCCCTCCTCTGGACAGCTTCCATCCTGTCTATGTCTTTGCGAAGACTGGGTCTCCAGAACTGCACGCAGTACTCCAGATGGGGTCTGACCAGCTGTCTGTACAGAGGGATAATAACTTCCTGTTTTCTACTGGTGATGCCTCTCCCTATGCATCCCAGTATCCCCCCAGCCCTCCTTGCTGCCCTCTCACATTGCTTGCCCACCTTTAGGTCATCTGATATGACAGTGCATATGAATGTGTATATGAATCCTTCAAGATCAGCATCAACATCATTAGCGGAGTCTAGGAAGCTCCAGTCCTTATGTCTAAGGTGCTCCTTGAAGGCCTCTAGTTTCCCTTTCTTTAGTAACCTGTTCTTGATTGCTTTGGTTGGAACCTTTGGGGACTTGTCTGACCAGTGGCAAAGGATAGAGGAATGGTCACTGAGGGAATCTGGGAGGACTATAGTGTCAGTTATTCTCTCTGATCAGTTAGTGATGATCCAGTCAATTAGTGAGCAAGTCCCCGTGCAGTAGTTCTTCCGCATGGGAGAGTTAATTATGTGAACCATGCTGAGGTCAGACAGAGCGTCCTTGAGTTTCCTTAATCGGTCCAGTCTTCTGAGCTGTCCAGTTTATATTGAAATCACCCATTATTATTATTAGCTCAGAGTTCTGGTGTTGGTCAGGCAGGAAGTCGTGTACTGTCTTAAAGCTGTTTAAATGGTCTTTTGGGCAAATATATACCAATACCATGGTTAAAGTTTTACCATTACCACCTAGAAGGACTTTTATTGCTAGTAACTGGGTGTTGCTAGAGGTAGCGATGAGAGCCATCACTTGTGCCTGAAGGTGGTCTTTTAAGTACAGAATGCAGCCTCCTCCTCACTTGCCTAACTTGTTGAGTCTAAATAATACGAACATACGAACAAGCCAGCAGAAAAGGCCATTTGGTCTATCAAGTCTGCTCGTATTGCAGGGTCCATAGCATGAGCTAATGTCCCTGCCCTCCCCCCACTCCTCCCATCCTCCCCACCCATGATTCTTATTTTCCCCCATATGCCTATCCCAGCCTCTCAAAGCTGCTCACTGTCTTTAATGAAATGACCTCTTCCGGCAGCGTATTCCAAGTGTTCACCACCCTTTCTGTGAAGAAGTGCTTCTTGACATCCTTCCTAAACCTCTCACCCTCCAGCTTAGGACTGTGCCCCCTCGTTATATGGTTGCCAATCAGCTTAAAGAGATATTCCTTATCAACATTATTTATCCCTTTCAAGTACTTGAATGTCCCAATCATGTCCCCCCTCTCTCTCTCTCCCTTCCTCCTGCCTTCCAGGGAGTACATGTTCAGTGCCCTCAACCTCTCCTCATATGCCTTGCCCTGCTGGCCGGTTATCATCTTTGTAGCCCTCCTCTGTACCTTCTGCAGCAGGTTAATGTCCTTTTTTAGGTGTGGGCACCAGTACTGAACTCCATACTCTAGATGCGGCCTTACCAGTAACCTGTACAAGGGCAGAATAACCTCCTCTCTCCTTCTACTGATCCCCCTAGCTATGCATCCCAGCATCTTGTTTGCCTTTGCTGCTGCTTTCTTGTACTGCATGGAGTGCTTCAGGTCACTAGTGATCATCACTCCCAGGTCCTTCTCCTCCTCTGATACAACTACTCGGACTCCACCCAGGTAATACTCTTTCCTGGGATTCTTGGTTCCAATATGCATAACTTTGCATTTCTTGGCATTAATGCCAAGCTGCCAGATCCTGAACCACCTCCCCAGCTTTTCCAGATCTTCCTGTAGGTCCCGTATCCCTTCAGCTGTGTTCACTCTCCCACAGAGCTTGGTGTCATCTGCAAATAGGCACATTTTGCCTCTAATGCCATCCCCAATGTCATTGATGAAGATAGTGAACAACACTGGCCCCAGCACGGAGCCCTGTGGGACCCCACTGATTACATCTCTGGTGCCAGATAACTCTCCCCCCACCACTACCCTTTGGGTTCTGTCCCTCAGCCAGTTTTCCACCCAGCTGGCCATCTTCTCCCCAACTCCAAGATCCACCAACTTCCTGGTCAACCTTTTGTGGGGCACAGAGTCAAAGGCCTTACCGAAATCAAGACAGAGGATGTCTACTGCTTGGCCCCTGTCTACTGTCTTAGTGACACAGTCAAAGAAGTCAATCCGATTTGTTTGACACGATCCCCAAGAACCCATGCTCCTTTAGACATGCCACCAACCTTTCCTTTAGTATGGTCTCCATCCTGTGCAGCTAGACAGCTATGTCAGGAATCCTAGGAGTGAGCCAGGTTTCTACAACTGATAGAATATCAGGTTGGTGCTGGATGGCCCAGACTTGTAGTTGATCAAGTTTTGCCAGAAGGCTGCAGATATTAATGGAGGCAAATGTTAGTCCACCATTTTTAGGGGTAGGGTAGTAGGACATCACAACAGGCCAGGGTTTGGGTGGATATTCCCAGAGAGAAGTAAAAGCAGCCATGCTATCGTATTGCCTGCCATTTTAGGTTTGCCCACACCTGTGACCGTTTTAGTTTAGCCAATTTACACTGTTTAGTGTGGGTGCTAGTAACTGTCAACTTCATGAGCCGAGGTAGAGGGGAGAGATGTATTCACCTCTCAATAGTAACAGCCAAATTGGGAAACAGCAGTAGTTTGTCGAAGGCTTCTTTTCCTGAGGCAGTGGATGTTGTGTGACAGTGATGGGGATACACCATATAAATTGTTCACTGTAATGGTCTCATTATTGGTTGGTACTGGGTTCATTGCTACAGGGGGTGTAGATAGCGGACATAGCAACAGAAAGTAGAGAGCGCCTAGTAGGATCATCTTGATTGGACTCAGGAATAGCTAGAACAAGCGAACTATAAGCTTGGATGGAGGTAGGAAAGAATGTCACACTCTCATAGCATCGGAGCAGCCCCAGGAAACAACCCGGGAGCAGCCTTAGCAGGTCTCAGGAGTAGAAAGATCAAGCAGTCTATAGTCATGGAGGGAGGGATTAAGGAATGCCACAGTCTCCTCGGAGCGAAGCAGCACCAGTAACCAAGGACGTCGGCAGGTGTACGCAGTGTATGCTACTACATACATTTAATTTTGCCTGGGGTAGCAGTTGCGAGGTCCATCCTCCTACATGGTTCTCTGCTGCTGTCATTTAAGTTACAAATGTGCTATTTCTGGTGGTAGCAGCAGCAGGCAAGGGGGGGTAGCAGCAGCATGACTAGCCAGCAGCGGTAAGCCTCCAATGTCCCTGCTTAACTCAGAACCACAGGGTCGGTAGGGATTTACACATTATTAGTGCCATCATCACTTCAAGAGGGGGAGGGGCAGTAGAATAAAGGACAAGACCTCCGGAAGTAGTTGAGACACGACAACATGTCACATGCCAAGCCAGCATGGGAAAACATGATGGGAGAGAAACTGGCTTGGCAAGCAATGGTAGCAGCACTGATTTTTGGCATTTTCAGCCAAACTGGCATGGCGGTAAATATCTCAGCATCAAAATCAAGCCAGCAAACTAGATCACCGAATGGAGGGTCCAAAAAAACGGGTCATCCGGTCAAAAAAGGGGTAGGTGTCAGCCTGAAGTTTGTGATTCTCTAACAGCCAGAGTCTCTTTCTGCAGATAAGTACTAGAAACTCTGAAAAGCTGTGATGTTTTGTTTTGTAATCATACTGCATTGAGAGCTTTAAAGCTCTGCTGTATCGTTTCATTTTGTTTCATCTCTGCTGTAGCCGGATGCCAGAATTAAAGTTACTACTACCAGCATGAAAGAGCATTCTGTTTGTTCACTGAGGCACCTAATCAGTTCCCTGGTAACCTCAAGGTTAAACATAATCAGTTGACTCATTTGATAAATATATATACATACCACAGAGTCAGACTCAGAACACAGTTTTGGAATTTAATTTACAGGGCTACCGTTGTGTTCAGACAGCAGTTGCAAATAGATCATATTGTTTTGAAAAGAAAAAGAAAAGTAAACGCCGTTCAAGATTGCAGCCTGAAAGTGGCCTTCAACTCTGTCTTTCCACAATTACACCACGGATTGAAAAATTGTGTTCTTCTCATTAAAATCAAGTTTCTCATTAATGTCACTTGTAGTGTGTATATAGGCATTCATTCAATTTAAAAGGAGACATGGTTAAATTAAAATGAAAAATCAATAAGAAAATGTGTTTACTTAAAAATATGTTGGTAAGTAACTTTTTTATATTGGTAATTATCCACTTCCCCAACAACCCTGCACCCTCTGCCTGCTGTTGAAAGTAGGGGTCCCTGCTACTACTGACTTTGGGACTGGGGGTCCCTGAGCACAAAAAGGGTGAAGCCCCCTGCTGTAACTTGTATTTTTGACTTCCACTTGGTTTGTCAGCTGGAAGGGATGGAATCACAATAAGATGAAGAAACTTGCTCAATGTTACACATCAAGACAGTTGTGGTATTCATACATAAGTGCTCCTGATTCACAGTAGGAAGCATTAACCACAATACTGCACTGCCTTCCCTTTTGGAAGTCCTATGTAATGAGTCAGTGTAGATGATGGTACTCTATGCTTGCCTTTTTAGCACAAAAAAGGGTGAGGGGCCCAGGTCAAGAATTCCTGTAGGGATTTGTTACTCATGATATTAAGCCTGCTGATAAGTTACACAGTGCCTTCACCAGTGGCAAGATTAAGTGGGCTTGGTTAGCAGGCCCAGTGGTGTAGAGGGCTGAGGCATTCTGCCTTACCCTGAGTCATGCAAATGACCTGTGTTCGGGAACGACCTCAGGTCGCCGGGGAGCTGGCATGGGGGGAGGGAGCAAGATCGAGCAGCCTAATGGCAGCTTTCCTCTCCCAGGGAGGTTGTTGCCCTCCCGTAGTTCTGTCACCGCCAGGTGGTGGCATAGGTGGGACGGGGCAGCACGTGGGAAGGATGTCTCAAAGCACCATGTGCATGCTCGAGATGGTGGGTGGGTGAAAACTGGGGGTAAAAGCACTAAGAAATATAAAATAAAAAGTGGGCTATGTTATATGCCAGCACTATCCCCGGGAATCAGTGCCAAGCCAATATTATCCCTACTAACACAAGTTGCCTAATTCCCACAGGGTACAGAAACAGTTTTGTTTTGTAACAGATAATAGCAGGAGGAGGTAGAAATGGGGTGGGAATAAGGAAGGAAAGAACAGGTTATTCATCTGTAACGGTAGTTCTAGGAGTGGTATATGTTGTTCATCCACACTTCTTGGCATGTCCCCTTCCACTTTAAATCTTGCTGGACGTCTTCAAGCTGGCTCCCTCCACCCACCTGGGCAGTATATACCTCGGCTCTGCCCCATGATGCCAGATCTTAGCCCACTGGAAGCAAGGTTGTGTGCCCGAAGCCGGGGAGGTAGGGTGGGTGTGTGTGGATGAACATATACCACTCCTAGAACTACTGTTACAGGCGAGTAACCTGTTTTTCTAGGAGCGTGGATATGTTGTTCATCCACACTTCTTGGCAGACTCTTAGCAGTTCTCTGGGAGGAGGGAGGCAAGGCGCATACCTCCTACTTAGAAACTAAAGACTGGAGAACTGAGGCCCCAAAATCAGCATCCCGGCGTGACACAAGGTCGATGTGGTAGTGGCTAATAAAGGTGTTTGCTGGCTTCCAGGTAGCAGCCCGGCAGATTTCCTGGATAGGGATGTCCCAGGAAGCAGCCACTGATGCAGCAGTATGGCGGGTAGAATGAGCTCTTATCCCTCTGGGAGGCTCCTTGCCCGCCAACTCATAGCACAGACCTATGCATCATGTAATCCATCTTGCTATGGTCCATTTGGCTGCAGGTCTGCCAGAAGAGGCTTCAGCGTAGGTGACAAACAGCTGGCGAACCTCTCCACGAATTTCTGACGTCCTCTCCTTGTAGTAGGAGACAGCACGTCTCAGGTCCAAGGTATGGAGCCTGTACTTGGCGTCCGAGGTGTAATTAGGGTAGTAAACCGGAAGAGTCAACACCTGATTAAGGTGAAACTCTGACACCATCTTCGGAAGGAATTTCGGGTTGGGGCGCAGGACAACTCTGTCCCTGTGAAAGACCAGATAAGGGGAGTCCACCAAAAGCACCTGGAGCTCCCCTACCCTTCTGGCAAACGTGATAGCCACCAGGAAGGCCATCTTTCATGACAAGTGTGAAAGCTCACATTTGTGCATGGATTCGAATGGCTTACCCATAAGCTTTGCCAATACCAGAAGTAGATCCCACGGAGGTGGAGGTTCACGCACTGGAGGGGATATGTGATCCAGGCCTCTGAAGAAGCGCCCGACCACTGTCTCCTGCACCAATGTCGTCTGACCGGCCTGCGCCCGGTAAGCAGAAATGGCTGCCAGGTGCACCCTAAGGGTCGATGACCGTAGACCCCCTTTGAAGAGAGACCAAAGGTAGTCAAGAATGTTAGCCACAGAACAGGATGAGGGGTCTAGACTCTTACCTTGACACCAAATGGAAAATCGTTTCCATTTGAAGGCATAACATTTCTGGTCGATTCCCTTCTAGATGAGTCCACCACGGTGTAGACATCTTCGGAAAGACCCAAAGCCTGGAACTCTAGCTGCTCAGGTACCACGCTGTGAGGTGCAGGGATTGAAGGTCAGGATGGAATACCTTCCCTTGGTTCAGAGATATCAGGTCCAGGCGTGTACAAAGCCACTCCGGGGGCCTGCAACTGAGGCTGAGGAGATATGGGTACCAGAAATAGCGCAGCCAATCTGGAGCTACCAGGATCACCTTTGCCTTGTCCCTCCTCACCTTGAGTTACACCTTGTGGATCAAGAGAAATGGAGGGAAGGCATAGAGGAGACCTGGGGTCCACGGCCTCAAAAAGGCATCCCCCTGCATCGAGCCCTGCTGAGGGGGGCGGGCATGAAACAGCCTCAACTTGGTGTTCTCCCTGGAGGCAAACAGGTCCACTATCGGTTTGCCCCAATGGGAGAACAGGCTGTAAGCTACCTCTGGATGGAGAGACCACTCGTGGGATGTCTGGCCTATGCAGCTGGAGCATCTGCCAGCTGGTTCGGGGTTTCTGCCACATGGACAACTAGTACAGCCACCTCCAACCGGCTTACGAGGGTCCAAATGTGGAGCGCCTCCTTGCACAGCAGGTGGGAGTGCGTGCCACCCTGTTTGTTGAGGTAGTACATGGTCGTGGTATTGTCCGTCTGGACTTGAACCACTTGACCCTGGAGCTGAGGAGCAAAAGCTGACAGTGCCAGTCTAACTGCTCTGAGCTCCAACAGGTTGATGTGGCATCAGGATTCCACAGGGGTCCAGAACCCATTGGCCCTGTTATCCCCCATATGGGCTCCCCAGCCCATGAGAGAGGCATCGGTCATAAGGACAACCATCAGCTCGGGGCGGACAAATGGGATCCCTTCCTGCAACCGGTCTGGGACGGTCCACCATTGGAGAGCGTCCCACATCTTCTGGGTTACAGTGATCAGCTGGTCGAAGTGACCAAATCGCTGAGTCCATTGGGCGGCCAACTCCCACTGGAGGGGGCGCATGTGCCACTGGGCACAATGGATCACTGAGGTGCATGCCGCCATGTAACCCAGAAGGTGCAGAAAGTCCCGGGCAGGGCGCAAGCTCCCAACCAAAATGATTGGGCAAAGGAGGAGAGAACCTCCGCCTTGTCCGCCGGAAGCCGAGCTCTGGCTTGACAAGAGTCGAGCTCTGCCCCGATTTAGACCATCACCTGAGAGGGCATGAGTTCCGACTTGGCCTCATTGATCAGGCCAATTTGGGAGCAGGTTTGGAGAGCCAGATCCCTGGACCTCTCCACCTCCTGAAGGGAGGAACCTTCCAAGAGCCAGTCGTCAAGATAAGGGCAGATTCTGACTCCTCAACGCTGAAGGAGGGCCACCACCACTGCAACACATTTGGTGAAGACCTGAGGGGCCGATGACAGGCCGAACAGCATGGCTTGGAACTTGTACAGGGTCCCTTCAACCCTGAAGCGGAGGAACCGCTGATGGGACGGACGGATTGGGACATGAAAGAATGCATCCTGTAGAGCCAGTGAACAGAACCACTTGTTTTGCTCCAGGGATGGTATGATCTAGTTCAGAGTGACCATCCGAAAGGTGCGGTACCTGAGATACTGATTCAGGTCGTGGAGATCTAGGATGGGGCGCCGACCCCCCCCCATCCACTTGGGCACCATGAAGTACCTGGAAACAAAGCCTGGGTCTATCAGAGGATCCAGCACTGGAGCTACTGCCTCCTTGTGGAGGCGCCGAGCCAAGTCGTCTCGAAGAGCCGACTGAGTGCATATGGAGATACGTTCCTCCCAAGGGGCGCGGGCTCAGCAGGGAGGATACTGCTCGAATTCCAAAGGCAGTCCCTGACCGACCACTTCGAGAACTCACCTGTCCGAAGTGATAGCAGACCAGGCGGAAAGGAAATGGTGGAGACGACCCCCATGGGAGGACCCAGAGCTGGCGTGATAAGTGTAGGTGTGGCCACCCCCAATCCGTCACTGAGCAGGCTTAGAAGAAGAGGAGGAGAAGGAGGCTCCAGGACCTGAGCCTCAGCCTCCTTTACAAGGCTGCTAATGACCCTGCTTGGGCCGAGGGCACCAAGCTTGAGCCTGCTGCTGCTGCTGATGCTGCTGTCCTCCTTGATAGGAGGGCTGCCGGACCACAGGGGAAGAGTGCCGAAATGGCTTCTTCTTTTTCTTCTGCTGGTCCTTGCCCAAAGAACCCTTGGCAGAAGTAGCACCCCAGGTGGCACTGGACTGATCTATATGCTGAAGGTGACCGGCCACTCCTGGACCGAACAAGTCGGTACCCAGGAAGGACACGTCAGCAAGCTTATGCTGAGTATCCGCCGGGAAGGAGGAAAGCCTCAGCCAAGCCCTGCGGTGAGAGGCCACTGGGGCTGCCAGTGAGTGGGCACAAGAATCTGCTATATCCAAGGCAGTCTGGAGCTGCTGTTTTGCAACAGCACAGCCCTGGTCACGGACCTGCTTGACCATGGTCTGCACGTCTGGTGGAAGATATGGGAGGACCTCGTCCAATGACTCCAGAAGGGCATGAGAGAAGTGTGCCACAATAACAGCTTAGCTGGCCTGACGAAGGCCCAGAGAAGAGGTCGCATAGACCTTGTGGGCAGTGTGGTCCATATTTTTGGACTCCTCGTCTGGGGGTCGGTCAGTGTCGGCCAAACTTCCAGTACGCCTGAACACAGAGGCGGTCATCAGGCTCTCGGCCAAAGGGTGCTCTGTGAACCCTGCAAGGGACCCCATGGGCACCGCGTACTTGCGGGTCATGCGGGCAGATGGTGCTGGGCAGGAGGCAGGAAGCTGCAAAAGTTCAAGGGCCGGGTCAATAATGGCCTCGGCCACTGGAAAGGCCTCCGTCGGGGTGTCCCCTCTCTTGAGGATGTCAGTGAGAGGGTACTCCGCCTTTTTCTGGATGGGCTCCAGGGGCATTCCAGTAGAATTGGAGATGAGGTGGAGAATGCCCTGGAGGGAGGAGGGGCCTTCCTCCATCCCTGCGCCGACCGACAACTCATCATCCTCAGGATGTGAGTGCAAGCCAGTGACGTCCAAGTCCGAAGAGTTGTGATAGAGCGGTCTACCGCCTAAGTCACCCTCGATCTTCCGAGGGCGGTCCGGGGTGACTGTTATCGACAGACATCAGGGAAGCCCGGTGTCCTGTCGGTCCTCTTTCGAGGGTGCCCCTCCCTCGGGCTGTTTAGGCGGTGGTTCCACCCGGATCGGTGGAGAGATCGGGATAAGCCTAACCATGAGATGGGCCGGCCCTACAGGTGGAGGAGCCAAGGGCTTCGGTTCCGGAGGAGTCGGCTTAGGAGGCGAGAGCCAAGTGATGGCCAGGGTAGGCGACGGAGCCAGCTTTTGCCCGGTCAAGAACAGCTGCTGCCACATAAGGTCTTCACAGCACCGGAGTTTCCGCCAGAGCCTCTCCTCATCTGAGGAGGATGAGGACCTGTGGCGTTGCCTCTTCTTTGAGCACTTATGGCTCTTCCTCAATCGATCATCCGAGGGGGTCCTGGACCGAGATCGAGATCGGAAAGGCCAACTCGGTCGATCGGGAGACACTGGAATTGGTGAGACCCAGGGGTCCGGGACCGGTTCCTTGATGGGGACACCAGCAGGCTGGATCTCCTCATCCGTAAAGACCAGGACCGGAGTCCTTTCCAACGATTCGTCGGGCACAACTGGCGACACGGGGTCGATGGGGTTGAGGATAATTTCGACCTTGTCGGCCACTTCCTCGGTCCCTTGGCCAAACGAAAAGTCTGAAAAGCCAGCGGCCGAGGTTGCAATCTTGACCGAGGTCGAGACCGTGTGTTCTTGGGACTCGGACCTCTCCCGGTCCCAAGAGCGCCTCCATCGGGATGAAGACACCAGGTCCTTCTCCCTCTTGCAAGAGTGGGAGGAGTGCGAGCCCAAGGGCGCCTCGCGCCGAGTGGGGAGAGACTGGCACATCTCCCTGAAGGAGCCCGTAAAGGTGGAGCCTAGGTTAAGCAGAACGAAGAAGCTTCGAATGGCCGAAGCGCAAGCTGCTTCCTCCTCGAAGGCCATCATCTGTTCCAGCTGTTCGGTGGAGCCCACGGCCATGGAAACTGCCCACCTAGCCTCCTTCGATTTCACCGGTGGGTTTCTTTTCTTCGGTCTCCCAAGCTTCAGGCATGCCTTGCGGTCGTCCAGGACATTGGGATGGAAAGCCAGGCAAAAACTGCACGACGAGGTGTCATAGCCGACAGCCAGGCAGTAAATGCACGTGAGGTAAGGATCGGTGCGCAACATCTTTTGGCCGCAGGAGCACTTTGCAAAATCCAGGGGGTGATTTTTCCTTCATAGTCGAGACAGCAAAAGCGCGATCGCAAACTCTTAACGAGTTTAATTTTTGGTAAAACCGACAATTTAAAATCCAAGGCCTACGATATGCTGAGAGCACGAGGGAACCTGTATCTTCCAGCAGAAAGGAAGATCTGGCGTTATGGAGCAGAGCCGAGGTATATACCACCCGGGTGGGTGGGAGAAGCCAGCTTAAAGACTTCCAGCACAACTTAAAGTGGAAGGGGACATGCCAAGAGGTGTGGATGAACAACACATCCATGCTCCTAGAAATGGACTTTAGAGCCATGGCAGAAGTATTAGGCAGGGTTGAGAAGAATGGGTGAGCCGATGAGAACAACAAGGTACAAAAAAAACACTGAGAAAATGACTGGTGCTATACCAACCAAATTCATAAATGTACAAAAAAGTAAGCACCCAGTAAGGATTTCAAATATAAAAGCCTTTTACTGTCTACAAAGTGTAGAAATGCAAAGTGTGGCTCCACTACAAAATGATATGGGCCTGCAGAAAAACATCTTTCGCTAGGTCAATCAAGATGTTTTTCTGCCGGCCCATATCATTTTGATGTGGAGCCACACTTTGCACTTCTGCACTGTGAGACAATAAAGTCTTTCATATTTGAAGTCCTGAATGAGTGCTTACTTTTTTGTACATTTATAAGCTGATGAACCATTTTCAGCCATCGCAATCCATATTTCTGTGTTACTGTAAGTTTACCCAAAATATAATAATGATCTACTAATAATACGTTTATGCCACAATTCCAAATTATCAAAAGGGGTTTATTAGGAAAGCATGATCAAAATCCTAGGTGAAATAAAATGTTAATACACATACAGTAAATGTATTTATTTAGACTGCAGTGGTCACTCTCTGGTTGTACTTCCAGTGCCCTTGTAGATACAGTGAAACAGTATAGTGCAGCCTGCCCAACAACCAACACAGTGTCCTGCCACCTATATAGTCCACACACTACCACTTTGTTCCAGTGATGAAGACACCCTTTGTTGGAGAGATCTCTGGGAAGCCTGGTACCCTGGTGACAATTGGTGTAGGCCCGTCACAGTTGCATGTGGTCCGCCAGCACTGGTGCATGTAAATCAAATAATAATACACTGTAGACACCCCCCCCCCCCCAACACAAAATTTGTAATCGAGGCTGGATGGCCTAGTCCAACAAACTCAAATTTACTTGAGTCCTTGTAGAGTTTATACAGTGTATCATCTGTCACACAACCCATGGGCCCAGTTTAGTTACTCACCATTACCCTGAGAATGACAGGCCTTTGTTTCCAGCTGAAGTCATGGCTGGATACACCTGCTCCATTCTGAAGTCTTTGTATCACACATGCAAGTGTTCCCTCAGCTCTCCTCTGAGGCACCTCATGGAGGTTCAGTTGATCTGCATATCTGTTGGCCTCTCAGAGGGTCTTGAGGAGTCCAGGCCTCTGCAGTTCAGCAAGCTGTGGCGGACAGCATGGTGGATTTAGGCGCCAATGGTGATGATGCAGTTTCAGACCCCTCTGCTCTTATCAGGGCAAGGACCTCTCAAGCTATACACTGGGCTCAGCTGCAGGATGGCTTGGCATTACATGCTGAATTCCCCAGCTGCAGCTTTGTTTTGTCTGTCTTATCCCCACCACCACCACCACCACCCCTCCCGGGTTTGAGCAACAGTCAGCAGTCTCCTACTTAGTGCAGTAAATGTGAAAGTACACTTCTCCCTCCAGTGTTACCTCTCTCACTCTGGGCTGCAGAGTGAGTCTTTATGTTATTTAGAATGGCTTTGCTAAACATGTTATGAAAAAAAAGGCTGTAGATTACAGTGATCTGCTGCCACCCCAACACACACAGTCAGCACAGGGAAAGGAGCTGGATAAGGCACTGCCAGATGTACAGCAGAGCCTTGCAACTGCAGCTCTGGCAAGAAGCAGGGTCATCCTTGACTCCCTACAAGAGGCTTTTCTCAGGAAGCTGGTCAAAGAATCTACTAGGGACCAGGCAGTGCTAGACCTGGAGCCTTCAAACAGGGAGTGCATTACAGATGTCTCAATGGACAGTCCCTAGGTATCAGTGCTGGTTTAACATTAAGATGAGAACAGAGACTAAGCACACTATATGTAAGCCCTGGAAGGCAGGAGAGTGAGAGGGGGAAATGTTAGAGACCTACAAGTACCTCACTGGGGTGAACAAGGTGCAGAAGGTGAATCTCTTTCAAATGAAGACCAGAGAGTATGAAAATAAACTGATGGGCAGTTTGGTAGGGATGTGAGGAAGTACTACTTCAGTGAAAGGGTAGTAGATGCTTGGAGCAGGGTGTCAGCAGAAGTGGTGGGGCCAAAAACAGTGGGGGGCTTCAAACATGCATGGGACAGACGGGGGGAATATTAGTAAACAGGCAGGGAGGAAAATGGGACACCGGAGTCCAGTTAGGTCTCCAAAAAATTCTGTTTCTATATCTATGTGAAAAAGGAAAAAGTTTAATAAATATTAACCCAAAAGAAAAAGAGTGTGCTTGGTGAGGATGAATTGAACCATTAAATGGCTTCTGTGATTGTGTGAGTGTGGAGGGGGTGTAATGCAGTATCTGTTCATTTTGAGTGTACAGCACTGATGAGGTGTTGTGGGGTAGAAGAACCGGTAACATTTGGGGGGGGGGGGGTAGCAGTGTGGGCAGCACTGAGTACAAATCTGAAATTCCTGGCTATACCCCTGCCAGTAACACCTTAGCAGCGGAATGGCATACATTATAAAAACAGGGTGTAGTAGTGAAATGGAGGAGCTGAGATCAGTAGTGGAAGATGTGACCAGCGAAAAGTAGGTAGGAGTGAAACACAGGGTGCAAGATAAGAAGTAGGTTTCAGAGCAGAGGGAAGAGGAAGCTGGTAAGTGACGGCAGACACTGGATAGCACCGGTGAGGTGTGCCAAAGGGTGATAAACTGCAGTGGTGGGCATGGTTAACTTCAATTTAATTGAAGCCGGGGTCGGGGCGGGCAGGACAAAATATGAAGAGATAGAAGGCCGCAGACCCAATGAAAGCCGCTGTCTTAGCATTGAAAAGTCCTGGGAGAGGGATTCGTGGTGCAGCCAATTGGCAGGTCCTGTTTACCAAGCAGGCCAATGGTGCCCCAGGTATCACATAGTGCTGGCCAATCAGCAAGGAAGCCATGAGCCAGAGTTCAGGTCAGTGCTCAGAGTTCCATTAACAAGCGTAGAGGCTTCTACAGCGGCGTAGGTTGTATATGTATACTCTGTTCAAACCCTTGTTATGTATAGATTTGGTCTATAAAACTGTACCCCTCCTGACTTTCAATGCACTACTGCTTGTAAGACTATTTCTGATGTACATGGATGCTCTCTAGGCCCCCCCTTTGACTCTTTTGTACTACCTAGCGGAAACTCCTATTTTATAAGTCACTCTTTATAGCTGCATCCCTCCTGTTTTCTAATGTACAACTGCTTGTATAATACCTGTACCCACTTGTTGAATTGTGCTGCTGGGTCATCGGGGGTTGCAGTAGGCTGTGGCAAGGCCTCTGCATCCCGGTGTGGCAAGGTGGCCTAGGGTCCCACTAGAGAGGGGGGCCGTGGGGAGTCGCTAACCCTGTTAGGGCCTGTTTGGGGGGACAGGTCTGGGGGGCTGCTGGTCTTTAGCCGAGTGGGCCGCGGAGTGCCCTGGATGTATCCCCCGGAGCCAGTTTGTACTTATTGGGCAGCAGGAGGTTCGTGAAGAGGGGATGGTTGAGCAGCAGTCCATCATGGGTCGGCCCTTTAAAGAGCAGCATGCTGGATGGAGCAGTATCTCTGAGCTGTCAGGGGTTTAGGAGTTGTGACAGAGCCCCTTTACCCAATGTGGCAGAGTAGCTCAAATGGTTGGCAGCCAGGGGTGTGGAGCACAGCCTGGGTACACTGTGGGTCTGTCATGCTCATGCCCGGGGCAGGCCCCGGGGCCTATATTGAGTTAGTAGGCCTTTACGCTCAGTTAGGCCGTGGTTCTGCTCAGGTGGGTAACTTGGAAAAGAAGGTATCGCCGTGCTGTCTGGAGAGGTTGTAGTGTTCAGGGAGACCGGGCAAACCAGGAAAGTGACCAGACAGGGGGAATTAGGGGTATGGTATGGTATGGTGAGTTTTGGCTAGTACCGTACCACCCGTGTCCCTGGAAGGCTGGAACTGAGAGACAGGGAACGGCGTGGAGAAGCTGTATGTTTCCCAGGTTAGAGGAAGAAATGAGGAACCCCTGGGAAATCAGATGGAAGCTCTGTTAGGTACTTAACCAGTGCCAGTGGAATCAGGGAGCTTCACGGTCCAGGTAGATGGTTGCTAAGTCTGAGGAAAATATTAGGTCTGCTGTTGGATAGCTGTTTAAAGACCTTGCTCTGCCAAAAGTTTGCTGTCATTTTAACTGTATAAAAGTTTAACCCCATGGAGCTGCAGTTTCAAGTTATCACAAGTGAGCCCCTGTTGCCCATTTAAATTGCTCTACGATGCTGTTCTTCGACAATTTTGTCGACCGGCATCACAGCAATGGAATGGTCGACATAAATCCCAAAGGACTCTGTCCCTTTTTTCTATCGGGGACGAAGCCCCCCGAACCCCCTGTTCTAAATATAATCAGCTCCAAGTTGGAGCTGATTCAGGAAGGGGGTGCAGGACCAGGAGACGGTGTGCCTGGGTCTCTGGTGCACCACTACAGCGAACTGTTGATGTTGTCAGCATCGACAAAGTTCGCTGTAATGATGTCGCTTTCGGGGAGGTGTACCCATTTAAACAATTTTGGGCCCAGGAGAAATAAAGTGATTGATTTTGAAGGAAACTGAGTGTCCTGATTTCATTTGTAAATAAGAATAGTATGAATTTACTAATCCTCAGTTTTAACCCTCCATTGCATTCAATTTCAGGGAGGCCTTGAAGATCCTAAGTCTCATGCATCGTCTGAGGGCTAGAGCAGTGGGAGCGAATCCTGAAGTCACCAGAGTTCCTGCTTTTGATTTCGGGGCCTTAGGGCGTGGTTTTACATTCCAGAAATGGCAGCAGCCTTGTAGCCAGACAAAGTAAGGAGACAACTCCAGCTAGGCCCAGAATTATTTCCATTTGAATTTGCTGGAGACATTGTGGAGTGCTGGCGAGGTTTTTTGCTGTGGGCCCCCTCACCCATTAATATCAGTGTTTCCCCCTAGACATCGGGGAAGGCGTGGCTACACGGTAATAGAATAAATAATGTACAATTTGCATGCATAAGTAATAAAGTACAAGGGACATTAGCACCACATATAATCACAAACTAACATGGATGGATTAAGATTCAGCCTTTGAGGGCAGCTGGAGAAAGGGTAACAGGTGGGCCAGGAAGCATCTAGATAAGAGTCTCTTGCCTCATTGGGTGGCAGGTACTTTTTCCACTGCATTTGCTTGCAACAATTTCTTTACCTCCATTTTCTGTTGGAGTGTGAGGCTGAAAAATCTTTGGGTTTTCAGTTTCAGAAATCTTTAAACTGAAGGATAAACCCTGACTCGCTACTTCCAGGACCCACTTGTCTGTGGTGAGTTTTGTCCATTCCTGGAAGTAGTGAGCTACGATTCGCAATGGATGGGTGACTTGTGCAGATTTGTATGGGGTTTTGCTGTGGTTGGGGTTTAGGGGCTGGTGTTCTGCACACCTAGTGCCCATTTTACCCCTGCCCCTAGAGTAGCTCTTTTGAGAAGACTACTCATAGGGAGCATAAGCATGATAGTAGAAACTACCCTTCCATAAGACCTATAGGAAGTAGAGGCCTTTCATGTCTCAGTACTGCTCTCGTAGGTGGTTTTGTACTCATCTACCTTTTTCATGTAAGCCTCTGTCTTGTCACCAAACAGGAACTTCCCCCATATGGAAAATCCATTACTTCTGTTTGAGTATCCTGGGAGAGAGCAGTAGTTCTAAGCCATGCAAACCTTTTTAAGGACACTGCATGGGCTATAACCATAGAAGCAGTCTCTCGTGTGTCCACTGCCATATGAAGCTGGTACTTTGTGGCATCTATGGCTGATCTTCCTGTGTCAGCCATTACCTGTGTCAAGTCATCAGTAGCTTTTTCACTTACTGCCAGTACGGAATTCCACAGGACTTTCTGGTACTGGGTTATATACGCTGTAAGCAGAGTTAGTTGCCTCAGGAGCACGGAAGCTGATGTGTAAGCTTTTTTGTACGCTGTACATACGATCCAGTTTAGTGGAATCTTTCTCAGGAGGCTGGGAGAAAAGGGGCACTTTGGCCTTTATCACAGGCAGTAGTCTGGACCACTCCTTCATAAGCTGGATGGGAAACCAGGTGCTCAACACCCCACCCCATTTGTCTACCTGATATTTTATCTTAATTTTCTTGTCAAAGCCAGCAGCCAAGGTGGGTGCTGACATGACTTTTGTATGTGGCTTTCTTTTCTCTGTATACAAGTTTTGGAGTCCCCCCCCCAAATCTTCTTCCCGAACCGTGACCCCGGCAATTGCGGCAGTGCATACACGTGGAGGCGCACAGGCACTCCGGGCGCTGGCTCGACCCCTTCCACTCCACCACTGGCAATTGCCGCCACCCCCTCCAGCCTACACTACACATCGGACCTCCCCCCGATGGGAATGGAACTACGGGGGGCGGACAACCTCTCCAAGAAAGGAGAGCTGCCTTTCGGCTGCTCAGTCCTCCCTCCTTCCCCCCCATGCCGACTCTCCGATGACCCAAGATCATTTCCAAACCCAGGTCGACGGCATGACACGAGTTACAGCATCCAGCTCTTCAGCTCTTCGTGCCAGCGGGCTGGCATATGCTGCTTTCTTAAGGAAAGTATGAATTGGCAGCATCAACCTCCTTGTACGTGCCAAGTCTATCATATGCATGAATTTCACCTCTTCAGTCTTGTGGGAGGAGAAGCTGAGGGTATTTACCATATTTATTTATTTATTAATTTAAAAAGAGTTTTACCAGGAGAGACATATGAGCCCCAAGACTCGTTTCAAGAAGCATTCTGGGGGAAGGGAGAGAAGGGAGATTACAACACATGAAAAGAACTATAAATGCAATTTACACTGTATATACAATAAAACAAATGACTAGGCAAATGCAGAAATAAAGCACGATTAAACAACAGGCTGAGAGAGAATACCAGTCATGTCAAGAATTAGGACGGGGTAGGAGAGCTATCATGCAGAAAGAAGGGGAAATAAGTAGGCAAGAGGATAGTGCAAGAAAGTAAGAAAGTAGAAAAATAGAGAGATAAAGAATAGTGAAGGAAAGGAATAATGGAGTAGGGGGTGACCAAGGGTGAAGAAAGAAATTAAAGAGAAGAGTGAGGTGAGAAGGGAAAAAGGAAAGAAGGGTGGGAGTATGTGTAACGAAGGGAATAAGTGTGGGGATAGAAGAAAAACAGAGGAGTGTGGAGGGAGGAGGGCTGGGTGGATTAAGAGTTGGGAAAGAATGATGGGGTAGTATGGGAGCACATAAGTCAAGGGCATTTACAGGAGGGGTCAGAGTAGTCACAGAGAGGAGAAGAAAGGGTGCATTTGGATGGACATAAGTCAAGGGCATTTACAGGAGGGGGTAGAGTAGTCACGGAGAAGAGAAGAGAGTGAGCATTTCGAAGGGGCTGAGCGAATAGCTTGAGGAAGGGAGTTCAAGAGATTAGGAAGACAGTAGGAAAAACCAGACTGTCCCCCATGGGATTTGCGAGAGGGGACCATACAGGAACGGTATCCAGCATTATGGAGAAAACATGAGGAGGGGTTACCATATGCCTTACATATAGAATATTGTATGGCATCCCATACACAAGGCTATTCTTCGCTGAGTGTTTTCAATGACAGCTGATGACCTTGAGAGTGAAGCTCGAGAAGCCACTCTGCCACCATCGAAAACACAAGGGGGAAGAATAGCCGAGTTGTGTTCAGGGTGCCATACACTATTCTTTATAGTTTACAGTCCCAAAAACACATTCGCTTACTTTTTTTTTAAATTTTTTTTTTTTATTATTATTCTTATTTATCCGCCTGCTGCGACAACTACCGGCGGGGGCATCCAGCTGCTGGCCCTGCCCACTGGGAGAGCACCAGGCTAACTCACACGATGGGGGATCTGGCACAGCCATCGCCAATCCACTGGAGGATCTCCCCATACCCTATCCAGCCAGACTGGCTCCGGAACCCCCAGTGCGATTCCACGTGAGTCCTCCCGGCGATGCAGGGAGCAGCCATTAGGCTGCACGGTCATGCCCAGCCATTCCCACTTTTTCTCCCATTGGGAGGGCAGATGTGCAATGACGTCTTTGCACGTGCGTGCCAACATCTGCCGTGCTCCACCCCCAGTCACACCAGAGCAAGCGGTACCCTTTGGCGTCCCCAGGGGTCACCACAGTGCGGTGTGGATTCCCCAGCCCTACCCAGGACTAGGAGAGCTGTTTCCCGATGCTCGATCCTAGTCCTCCCCTGCCGACCCCCGACGACCCGGGCTCATTTCCGAACCCGGGCCGCCGGCGTACCGTGAGGTGTGGCATCCAGCGACTCAACCCTCAGCGCCACCGGCCCAGCCCCTTACTTTTTTTTTTTTTTACATTAGAGGGAGCCAGCCTTTGTAGTCTGTGACCCACATTTCTCCACCTTCAGATCGCCGTCCAAAGGCAGGCCCAATGGCACCAATGGTTGAGGAGCTGGACAGCACATCTCGCGCCACACCGGCGACCGGGCTTGGGAATGTGCTCGGGCCATCGAGGTTGGCGGGCAGGAGACTTACAAGAGTGCCCGTGGACTGCTCCCTCTCCTGGGAGGTGGTGGATGATTCCCTAGCATTAGCAACTCCCAGCAGAGGCTGGGAGTGCAACAGCCTGGGGATCACGTTGGTGACAGGGAGG
The DNA here is from genome assembly GCA_016271365.2 of Neoceratodus forsteri. Classification (NCBI taxonomy): domain Eukaryota; kingdom Metazoa; phylum Chordata; order Ceratodontiformes; family Ceratodontidae; genus Neoceratodus; species Neoceratodus forsteri. The sequence continues at coordinate 235,711,797 of CM057451.1, forward strand.
AGCCTCAGCAGATGTCCACAGAAAGGGTGCGGGAGCGTGCCTGGTCGCACTGGATGTCACTGCATGTCCGTACTGGGAAGAGTCACACTCACGAACACAGGAAAACTCTCACTGACTGGGAGGAAGATGTCGTCTGCCCCCACCTCCATCACCGGATCCTGTCCACTGGGACCTCGGCTCACCAATCACCTCCGCCCAAGGAGTATCAGAAGAGGGAGCACTGAGGAACAGAAGGCGGCCCCACTCCGGGGGGCATGGACTGGGGGTTACTCCTGGGGTGTGTTGCGGGCGATGGGAGACCAAGGATACAGATGGGAGGATCTCAGGTTGGAGGGGAATAGGCAGGTCAACTGATGGGGCCCCAGCCTGCGGTGACAGGAGGGAAAAATTAAGGTAAAAAATAAATAGATAAAAAAAGATTGCCATCCAGCTCACGCACACAACACTTCAACAAGCCCTGTTCTATGATCAACACTGATGGGGCCGGTTGCATTATGATGTAGCTACTAACACAGAATGAAAAGTCATTCTACATTAGTAGCTACATCACTACTGAAGCAGAACCACTTTTTACAGTGTATGGTTTTCCATATACAACCGCATTCAACCATACACTATAATGGTATAGTAAGAAGTATAATCCTCTAAAGGAGTAGGAGGGTAGCCAAATTCTTGCTCCAGTGGACCATCTGGTTTCTATGAGTACTCCTTCCTCCTCATCTTCATAGTAAATTTTAGCATCCTCTCCCACAGGTGTTGGGAATGGAACCAGAGGCTGGGAGGTCAGGAATATTCATGAAATTCCCCACAGCCTGGAATGCCTGGAGGAATTACCATGCCTTTGTCATGTCTTCTACTGAGGGCATTTGTTTTAAGTCCATTGGTGGCTCTTTCCTCATTCGGGGAACAGCAACACAATTTTTTTTTTCCTTTTTCTTGGCAGGCACCATTTCCAGTTTCTGCTCAGAGACTGTTTTATTGTTACTGGATTCAGGGTTCCCCTTCTGAACACTCTCAGTTCTGTACCATCTTTAGCAGCTTTTTCATTCTTTTCTGTCCTCTTTTACAGGGATGCTGCTTACTCTGAGAGACTGGACACTCATCCAAGTCTTCTGGCAACACTGAGGCAGACTGAGAAGCCATAAAGACCGACAGTTATGTAAGAACTTACTGTAACAGTAGATCTTTGAGAGAAGCTCTTGCAGCAGGCCACACCGGTAGGACTTTGCTGCAGGCACTAGGACTACACGGAACACTTTTAGCTAGCAGTCTACCACGGGGGACCATCCCCTGCCGATGCCTGTAATCTGCCGACAGTACAGTCTATATGGGACGGCAGTCCTCCACACCACCTCAGTTCTCCTGACGGAGACTCTGCATGGCCAGCTGATGAAGAACCGAAGAGGTTATCCCGAGAGTCAAAGAAAAGACAGAAGCAGATGCAACAGAAAAAGAGGAGCAGGGGCAAGATTGGGTGGGGGGGGAGGAGGAGGCAGGGCCTGCTGCAAGAGCTTCTCTCGAAGACCTACTGTTAAAAGTTCTTACGTAACTGTTCTATCTTATTTCAAAGGAAGTCCTGCAGCAGACCACACCGGTAGAACTGAGTCACAAGCAGTACCGATAATCACCAAGACAATATTACCAGGAGGACCAGACAGCAACAATAAGTTCATGACAAAAGGTCCTGAAGAACTGCCAGGCTGAAGCTGACTCTGCACATAGAGGCGATATCCAGACTGCAATGCTTGTTGAAAGTGTGGACAGAACTCCAGGTGGCAACTGCACAGATGTCAGCAGCAGTCACATTTCTGAAGCAAGCTGAAGAGGTGTCAATCCCCATGGTGGAATGGCCTGTGACCACCCCCAGAAGGGTCTTGTTGTACTTGCAGTAGCAATAAACAATGCAATTAGCTAACCACTTAGACAAACACTGTTTGGAAACTGGAGCACCATCTCTTGGGCCGAACGAAACAAACTGGTCCATTGTCCTCAAAGACTTGGTGTGGTTAGTATAATACTGCAACATCCTGTGAACATCCAAAGTATGGAGCAACACCACCCCCCGATTGTAACACTCAGGAAAATAAACTGGAAGGTGAATGGATTGATTTAAAGTAAACTCAGACACCATCTTAGGTAAAAACTTAAGATTAGTATGCAAAGAGACACTGTCTTTCTGAAAAAACAAATAAGGCTCTTTACACATCACAGCCTGGAGCTCGGAAGTCCTTCAAGCAGAAGTAACAGCAACTAAAAAGAGCACTTTCCATGACAGAAAGAGCAACTCACAACTTGTGACTGGTTCAAAGGGAGGTAAAGTGAGTTTTTCCAACATAAAATTGAGATCTCATGGAGGGACCACATCCCAAATGGGAGGTTTCAGATGCAGAATGCCTTGCAAAAACATGTGGAACACCTCAAACTGGGCAACAGCTTTGCCCTCAATAGGTGCATGGTATTTATTTTTATTTATTTATTTAGTTTTTGCTGACCAGGTAAGTGCACTAGACAAATCCTGCCTATTTTCAGGCACGACCCGGGGGAGAGGGATACAGATGAATGCCAACTGACCTTAAACCAGATTAAGCTGTTGATGGTATTTTTAGTGAATGAGAGAAATTTGGCCAGGACACCGAGGAAATTCCCCTACTCTTTTCGATAAGTGCCATGGGATCTTTAACATCCACCAGAACTACCACCAATCCACGCAGATGGGACCTCGGTTTAACGTCTCATCCGAAAGACAGCACCTCAGAAGTGCAGCACCCCTCTCATGCTGCACTACAGTGTCAGTACTGGGATATTAACCCAAGTGCCAGATGTGGGAACTGAAACCATAGCCCTCTGATCTACCGGCCTCAGAGACGAGTGTGCTACCTACTGAGCCACTGACACTGCATGCAGAGATGGTGAAAAGGTGCACCTTAAGAGATGAGAACCCCAGGCCTGAATCCAAAAGGGAAAGGAAGTACTCCAACACCTGACTAACCAGGCAGGTGAATGGATCCAAATCGTGAGCAGCAGCCCATATGGAAAAACGCTTCTATTTCATAGCATATGTGGCCCTAGTGGAGGGCTTCCCGACTGCCACCAGGACATCAGTTACCCTAGATGAAACCCCAGAACAGGAAATAGCTAGGTCCACAGGAGCCACGCCTGTCAATGCATGGACTTGAGGTCCGTGAGGACCATGGTGCCCTAGTCCTGGGAAAGCAAGCCTGTGCACAAAAGTAAAGGCACTGGAGGCTCCACAGCTAACTTCTGCAGCAGAGAAAACCAAATCTGGTATGGCCAGAAGAGAGCTATGAGAATCATCTCCACTCCTTCCAACTGGAGCTTGTGCACAACCCTCTGCAGGAGCAGGAAGGGAGGGAATGCATACAGAAACCTTCACTTCCAAGAGAGGGACAATGCATCTTGCCAGAAAACTGGCCCGGGATCAAGTGAGCAAAAAAGCCGCAGTTTTGCATTGAGTGGAGATGCAAAAAGGTCCAACTCTGGGCAACCCCTCCTGTCGAAGAGGTCTTCGACCACTTGTTAGAAGCTCCCACTCATGAGCCTGAGACCTAGAGCGACTGAGACTGCCAGCCAACATGTTTTGGATGCCTGGACCATGAACGGCTGATAGCTCCAGATTGTGTTCGATGGCCCAATACCAGACTCTCATCGCCTCCAGACACAGAGGGTAAGAGCGAGAACCCCCTGCTCGCTGATGTAGTAGACAACACACATGTTCGTCCGAACAAGTAATGGGCCCAGAAGAAGAGGAGTCTGAAAGGCCTGCAGGGCATATAGAACTGTCCACATCTCCAGAACATAAAAAGCCCTGTCTCCATAATGCTGCTGCCACCAGAGCCAGGCATTTGGTAAATACCCAGGGGGCTGAAGAAAGGCCAAATGGGAGGGCCCTGAATTTGAAGTGGGTACCTTGAAAATGAAAGCAAAGGAAACGGCTGTGAGCCAGAAATACCTGGATGTGCAGGTAAGCATTCTGCATATCCAGTGAACAGTGACAGTCCCCCCGGAGCAGCAGGGGCAGCAACCCCCCTAGAGGGTCACCATCATGAAACGCTTGTACCCTATGTAGAGATTCAGACTGCTCAGGTCTAGGATGGGCCAAAGGTCCCTGGTCTTTTTTATTTATTTAGTTCTAGGATTACAAATACCTTTGAGCCAAGGCTCTTTTACAAAGGTTCCACGTCAGTTACAGTTCAGTGTAGGAAGACAAAATGACAAAAGTATAAACTAAAGCCGGAACAGTAATCAGGATACATGTAGTTACAAAGAATATTAAACAAACAGTTTTGGAGAGTAGGTCATGGGGAATAGCGAAAGAGGGTGAGCGAGGTAAAGGGACAAGAAAAGAAAAAAGAGAGAGTGGAAGGGGGAGCAACACAGGAGTCCGAGCAGCCTGGGGCATTGTCAAAGACATAACACGGAGAAGTGCTCACTGGGGGAAATAGGAGGGGACAAAGTGCTAACTGGAAGGAGAAAGAAATAGGCCAGGGTAGTGTTCAGGAGGATCAGTTAGATGAGGCAGTCACAGGTGCTAGAGCCTGTGAGAGAGAGGCAGAGCCTGGATTTAAATGCGCCAAATAAAGGAGTGGAGGAGATGTCATTGCAGAGACCATTTAGCCAGCTTGGCGCCCTGTAAGCAAATGATCTTTGATCTTGTGAAGTTCAACAACAGGGAACCTGCAAGAGATGGAATTCAGATCCCCTAGTTGAGCAGGGTTGTTGTTTGGGTGCAGGAGAGCTTGGACTCCAGGTGGTGCAAGGCCCATGGTTATTTTTTTCACCATAGTGCAGGTTATGTACTTTATCCAATTGGTGAGTTGCAGCCATCCTGTTTGTGCATAGAGGGACGAGGAAGAAGTAGGAGTAAAAGCCCCTGAAAACAGAGGCAGGTGTGCAGGAGGGTAGGTAGAGTGGATGGAAGGCGTCTCGGGAGGCCGCTCCAGAAACTCCAGTGTGTGACCTTGAACGATCAGCTACAGTACCCAGTTGTCTGTGGTCATTGCACACCACCCCACCAAGTGGAGGGAGAACAGACGACTGACCACCTCCTCTGGATCATTGGTTGGGGGGGGTCGGCTAAGCAGTCAGGAGGTGGGGGCAGGAACGGGCGGGGGGGCCGAGGGACTCAGAGGGGATCGGGTAGCAGCTTCTGAGGGGACAGTGGTGGACTTACGACGTTGCTGGCCCTGGCAGGTTGGTCTCAAGCCTGCTTGTGGGAGGACCGATGAAAGGGCTGGCATTGGTTCACTCTAGGCTGAGTATAATAGAGCAAAGGAACCGACTTGAGAGCTCTGCCTGACTCCTGCAGATTAGAGATGAGGTCCTGAACATCACCACCAAAAAGGACCGAGCCCCTGAAGGAAGCATCCAAAATGCTAGCCTGAACACCTGGGGCAAAACCGGAGACCTGGAGCCAGAAGTGGTGCCAAAGGCAAACGCCAGCAGCAGCTCTGCGCCCAGAGGCATTGACGGCGATGTAAGATACCCAAAGCAGATGGCTGCCACATCCAAGCCCGACTTCATGAGTTGAGCAAGCTGGGTTTTCGTGGGATCCTGGGGCAGAGACTGAACCAGGTCCCTGGCCTGGTCCCAGATGGCATTTTGGTATTGAACCATATGAGTCAGATAATTAATGGCCCAAATGGCCAAAGTAGTTGAGGCAAAGAAGAAATTAACTTCCTACTTACCGTAATTTCCTTTTCTGTTAGCTCCAGCACTGTCAATGGGTAATCACAACAACTGGGTATAATGCACCTCTACCAGGGGAATGGCACAGCCCAAGGTTTAGAATGTTGGGCATATGAGGATTCCATGCGGCAGCAACTCCTCAGTTACTACTTACCTCACAGTGCCATAATAGCTACACATTTTCACGCATTATAATCCATCATTAACATAAACGTAGCCAGCCCAGTGGCGTGGAGGGTTGAGGCACTGGATGCTGCACCACACCGGTGACCCGAGATCAGGAACGAACTCAGGATGCCGGGAGTCAGCAGGGGAGGGAGAGGACTGAGCATCCAGAGGACTGCTCTCCTTTCACGGGGTGGGTTACAGGGTGTTCCCCGCTCTGTAGCGACTACCGATAGAGATCGGGGGCAGCACGAGCAGGGACATTGGACGTGGGCGAGGCGACGGGAGATGGCAGCAGTGGAGGAGCCATGCAAGGTCACTGCACGCTGCATCTCAGGGGAAACAGCACAGAAACCCCCCGGAAGGTAACAGTGACCCCACAGGACAACGATCACATCCACAACACAAGACCACCTTCCCACTGGCTCTCCCGAGCCCCTCAACCCAGCCACAGACCGACCGTCTAGATTTCACAAAGGTTGCCAGTTAAGAAGTATAGTTCCCACCCCAAGGGGCTTAGATATGGGGAACAAGGGAAAAACATTGCACAGTCTCCTAGATGATGGAGCACCATGGCGGAGACCCTGATAGCCCACCCGGCTGCCTGATTGCCTGGAATAGGGTCAGACAAAATGATGCAGCATCGGGGTGTTCTGCCCCGCCCTGTACCCGCCTGAGGGACACAGCCAAGGCTCCGTGGGGACTGGGACTCGGATAGGCCGTGTGTGCCGGGATACCGAACTGTGTGTCTCCTGAAGGAGTGGAGACTGTACGCTAGAGAAGGGAGTATAAAAGAGCTATTTTAAAAAAAAGAAGGCGTAAGGGTGCTTGCTGAGCAAGATTCGCTAAGTCCAAGAACTACAGTCTTCTTGGCCACTCAGCAGCTAACAACAGGCAGCTCCTTCCAAAGTGTCTTTATTTCTATTTATTTTTCTCTCTCTCTGTAAACCTTGGAACAAAGGCTTTAACAGAGAAAAAAATTACGCTTTGCTGAAGGTCCACTCTTGAGGCAGAGTGACCATTGCCCCAGGCTGTGGGCATCGAAAAGACTGGAAAACCTTCTTGGATCCAAACATTGCAGCTGGATGCAAACAGGCTGATCTGAGGTCAACCAGACTGGTTGCACACGAGTTCTAAAGCCTCCAGTTCAACCTCCACTTCACAGGATAAACATTTTGCGGCTTATCCAGTCCATCTGAAGGTTCAACACTCCTGCCAGGTGAACTGTCAACAGGCTGGTGACCTCTCGTACATCTCATGTGCCTTAATGGCTATGTACAAATGCACACCATGTTTAGCATCATGAATGAAAACTAAGGGAAGCTAGGTGGACCTTCTCCATCTCCTGAACATTGAAGTGGAGATGCTGTTTGTAGGCTGACAAGTTCCTGGAGTGGGAATATGTCTGTAACCTGCCCCCAAATCAGTCTAGGCTGACATTTGTTGCGATAATTAACTCTAAGTTCTAGTGGAACTTGCTCAGATCTTGCACATCCACTCTAACACAGGGAGTGAGGAAGCTAAGGGGTAAAGGGAAAACCAGCTGATAATCCTCTGATGAGAGATCCTAGGCCTACAGTAAACCCATTGAATAGGCCGCATCTGGAAGTGGGCCCACTGGATTAAACTGTCGATGCCTATCCTGAGGCCCAAACTGCAGACAGCCTGCAGACTTCTGACAAAAGTCACAGTCTGTGAAAAAAGGCTGCAAAACCTTTCCTGATTTTGTGCTGAAAAAATTACCATCAGGCATCCAAGATCTGAGACAGCTCGGGAGAGCTGTTCTCCCGGTTTACCCTTAGCCATGCGACTCTGACCTATCTAGAGTGCTAAGTTCCAGTCTCTTGCTAAGAACAAGGTTGGTGCATGAATAAACATGTCATTCACTCAAGATAGACATTAAGCCCCCAGGACTACCAACACCTTCAAGGAACTCAGAGGGACTGATGCTCGGGCAAAGACGTGCTCTATGCTGGAGGGCTGATCCAGTATCAAAACCTGAGATACTATGAGTAAGAATGACATAGGGAGTATGGCAGCAGGCATCCATCAGATGTGTTGGAGCTTAAGAAAACCCCTGACTGAGCAGCCTGGTGACTGACCTCCGGAGCTGCATCCGGAAAGGTTGTGGAGTACCAATTCGTTCCAGCTCTTGAATTTAAGATAGGCCTGACAACTCCCAAACTTTCTGGGGACAATAAAATTAAATGAACAGGACCCCTGAACTCACTGATTAGCGGAACCAGTAGTCTGGTACGAAGAGAACCAGGAGCTCTGATGACATCTGGCCCTTCCACCGCCCTTGAAGCAGGGGTGAAGTGACCCCTAATAAGGCGTCTGACATTGTTCTGGACCATCTTGAGGAAAACTCCTCTAATCCACTGCGAAGATAAAGGAGTCAGGGATGGGCCACATACTCTCTAGTGAGGCACAATGCTTGTGGTGCTGGGCCTCCTGCACGGTGCCTGGCCAGTGCTCCTCTGATACTGTAACCTGGTTACCTGAGTAGGCTCCTCTATTTCCAGGAAAACGGAACTCCCCTCAGAACTGTCTGCGCCGGCTGTTACCATGACTCCACTGTGTTATGGTAGACCTTTGCCACTGTTTAACACTGGAGAAAATCCCTTTTCATCACATTTATTTTATTTAATTTATTTTTTTAAAATAGTAACCACGGACCTCCCTCAAGTGGATGTTAAGCAGGTTAGCTTATAAAGCTTACCCAGACGCAATAACAAGCCACATGACCCTCATGGTCGAAAACAATGAAGTAGGCCGAGCAGTTTGGCATGAAATTCTCCACTGAATGACCACCTGGAAGGTGGAATCATGGCCATGAATTGCAAAAGAGGCTCGCCCTTCAGAAAAGCGGAACAAAACTGGCCAGGATAGTGACTCGTATGTTGAAAGCTCTGGCCAATAAATCGCTGCTTGGCGTACACAAATGTTGTGTGCTAATGAAGCGAACCCCTCCTGCATGCAGTGTTCACCCGCTTAACATAAAAGACTGATGGGGCCACAACCATCTATGGGCAGAGCGGTGTCTTTTCAGAAATACAAACGCCTTGTCTTCTAGTGGAGGATCTTCCCACCTACAAGACATTTTCCTTAAAAGGAAAATCCATGGCATGGTTGCGAAGACACTTTCTGATGCACACCTGCCCAGTATTGCTCAATAATTTGGGTCACATAGTAGCCGAAGAAGATGCAGATAAAGATGGACTAACATCCGCAGACTGTACCCCTTCTGAGCTGTAAGGGACTATACTCCTCAGCTATCCAAAAAGATAAGGGCTTATTATGAAGCAGGGGAGAAAACTATCCCTGATTTTGGCTTTTTTTTTCTCAATAAGTTAAGGTCAGTAAATTCCCCAAGATCCCCGTAATTGTCATCTTGGCCTTCAAAAAGGTCAGGGTCTGCCTGCACATCAGTTATCGCAGCCTAAGCTCGCTGCGCTGCATCTGGATGTGCCTGAATGGAGACCCCCCCCGGACCTGAGGGGCCCTACTGGGGGGTTAGGTGCATCTGTGTGGATGGTCTGTGGGACATCAGGGCTCAAGCTCACTCCAGAGCCACAAATGTAATATCTTGCAATTCTGCTGCCACTGCTAATTAAGAACCAGGTGCTCCCCCTTCCCAGGCCAGAAAACCGGCTAGGGGGTGCTCAGTAACACAATAAGGGCAAGGAACCTATGGGGGAGGGCCTCATCACCCTTGTTACATGACTTGCATCATTTTTAATTAATTGTCATGGTGTCAAAGAGAAATATAACTATAAGAAATAAGAATAAAATATTTACCACAGTAATCTTCTTTCTTCTAATGGAGTCTTGCTGTATTCTGGCTATATGCAGTTAGCCATTCCAGTTCATCTGCTCCGGAGATGAAAGAGTTAACTCTATGCAAATGCACAGAATGTTGAGCTCGAGCTCGGCTTTCAACCCCCTGTCCCTGGTTCATTCTATGTAACTGCCAGATTCTTACAAGCCCTAAAATAGTGGCTACTAAACTATACTAAAAAACATAGAATATTGATAAAATAATAGTCCAATGACTAATTACCCAACAATGGAGCATATGAGAAGACTCAAGTCAAAGATGCCCAAGAATATGCCACCCCAATGGTGCAGCACTTAAGAAAATAGAACAGCTATAATGCAGTGCCCCCCCCCCACTCAGGTTTTGGTAGAGGAGGCAGGGAGGGAGGGAGGTCAGAATACAGCAAGACTCCATTAGAAGAAACAAGATTACTGTGGTAAGTAATTTTTTTCTTCAAACAACATGAAGTCTTGCTGTATTCTGACTATATGCAGACTACCAAGCAGTACCCCAAGGAGGTGGCACAGAACCTACTTAGGAAATAGGCTCTACAGTACTGTTGTGCCAAACCTGGCATCACTCCTGGCCTGGGTGTCCAGGCAGTAGTGTTTAGTGAATGTGTGAACAGTTTTCCAGGTAGCTGCTTTGCAAATTTCGAGCAGGGGGATATCTCTGGCAGATGCAATAGAGGCACCTGTCCCCCTGGTAGAGTGAGCCCCAAGACCTGCTGGTGGCTCTTTCCCCAGTTTGCCATAGCAGAACTGAATGCAATCCACAATCCACCAAGCAATGGTCCTCTTGGTGGCTGGTTTGCCCTTTCCCACTTCTCTATAAGTGAGGAACAGCGGAGTACACTCATTTTTGGGGGCCTCTGTCTGATCCAGATAGTAGCTAATAGCCCTTTTAACATCCAGGATATGCAGTCTGCGTTCTCCTGAACTAGAATGTTCAGTGAAAGAGACAGGCAGTGTCATGGACCGATTCAAGTGGAAGTCAGAGACCACCTTTGGAAGAAATTTCCTGTTTGTCCTAAGGACAACCTTGTCTCTATGGAGTGCTATGTAGTTGGGCTCTACTGACAAGGCCTGTAGCTCACTAATCTTCCTTGCAGAGTTTATGGCTACCAGAAAGCCATTTTTCCATGTCAGGTACTTGAGTTCAGCAGATAACATGGGTTCAAATGGGGGCTGCATTAGTTGTGCTATGCAGATATTCAAATCCCAAGAAGGGGTGGGTTCCCTGTGAGAGGGGTGTAGGCAGAGCAACCTTTCAAAGAACTTCTTGAATATTGTATGAGAGGCCAGGGAAGGGCTCTTCCCTGTGGAGAGATAGGCAGAAACAGCTGTCAAATGTACCTTCAAAGTAGAAGGCTGAAGGTCTAAGGAATGAAGGTGGGCTAAATAGTCCAACAGAACTGCCAGTCCAGCTGCCTGTGGATCTACCTCTTTTGTGCACACCAGATAGTAAATCTCTTCCACTTGGAAGTACAAGTCTTTCTGAAGGCAGGTTTTCTGGAAACCTTCAAAATATCCAAGACCCCTTCAGAGAGATGCAAGCCTGCGTACTCTAGGTCCTCAAGAGCCAGGCCTTGAGCCGGAGGGACTTGAGGTTGGGGTATAGGATCCTCCCTTGAAAGGAGGTTAGAAGACTGTGCCTCCTGGGGAGGCAGATCGGACTGGTGACTGCTAGAGACAGCAGCATGGGATACTAGGGCTGTCTGGCCCAATCCAGAGCAATCTACGTTGTACTACTTGTACTGATTGTCTGTGATGATTTTTATTAGGTGGTGGTAACCTTACTGTCATGTGATGCTTTTGCCTTTATGTATTTGTTACAACCAATCTACTCTACGTACCATGATATACCTGCTATATTACTACGATGTATCCTTGCAAAGACTGTCTATGATATTTAGTACTTTGTATCAGGTATCTCCTGGTGAATGAGTGTGCTCAACGAATGCTATCCCTACACAATAAACTGAGCTGAATCAGAATCATTGATGATGGCTGGCTCCTGGGTTTGATCTGAACTCTGAAGATTAGGGGGAATGTGGGAAAAGGCATACAGGAATTTGCCTGTCCAGTCCAGTATCAGTGCATCCAGAGGCACCAAACGCAGAACTGGAGGTTTGCAACAGAACTGGGGTAGCTGATGATTGTCAGGGGCTGCAAACAGATCTATTTCTGGTGTGCCCCATCTGAACACTGCATGCAGTATTTCCCTGTTCAGAGACCACTCGTGGAGACTCTGATTTATTCTGCTGAGGGCATCTGCCAGGACATTGTCTTTGCCTGCCAAGAGCACGGCTAAGAGGGAGGTCTTGAGAGAATAAGCCAGACTCCAGATCTTCATTGCCTCCGTACACAGGGCAGAGAACCTTGTCCCTCCCTGCTTGCTGATGTAGTACATGGTGGTGGTATTGTCTGTCCTTACCTGAACCAACTTCCCCAGCACCATTTTTACAAATGACTGAAGTGCTAGGAACACTACCCTAAGCTCCAACAAATTGATGTGGAGAGAACATGTCCCATGAGCAATGTGGTCCCCTAAATGAGCTCCCCACTCCAGAAGGGAAGCATCCGTGGTCAGAATCACTGTAGGGGATTGCTGGAGGAATGGTACAATCTCCCCAAGGTTGTCCTTGTCCTTCCACTACTGTAATACCTGTATCGAGGCGGCTGTCACAGGGATCAGCTTGGACAGGGAATCCCTCCTCTGGGACCAAAAGAACCTGAGGTGAAACCGGATATCCCTCATCTGAAACCTGGCTCCTGGAACCACTGCTGTAGATGCTGCCATGTGTCCCAGGAGCCGGAGAGTGTCTTGCCAGACGAGACACCTGTAGGTGAAAAGACTTTGCCAGGTTGAATGAGGTTGTCTGCCCTTCCCACTGGCAGGACAGCATTTGCCTGAACCGTGTGCAGCTCTGCTCCAATGAAATCTAGGATATGGATGGGTTCCAGCACTGACTTAGTTAGGTTTACATGGAATCCTAAGGATACAAGGGTATCCTGCACCAGACCCAATGCATCCCTTACCTGTTGGGGGGGGGGGGACTGTCCCATGACCAGCCAGTCATCCAGGCAGGGAAACACAGCCACTCATTGCCTTCTCAGGTGAGCTACAGTGACTGCCAGACATTTTGTGAATGTTCTGGGGGCTGAGGTACGGCCAAAGGGCACTGCCTGAACTGATAGTGGCCTGAGGGTAATTCAAACCTTAGGTACTTTATGCGAGAGTGTCTGATTGAAATGTGAAAATAAGCGTCCTTGAGGTCCAAGGAAGCTAGCCAATCTCCTTGCCTGAGAGTAGGAAGGATCTTGTTTAGCGTCACCATCTTTGAATTTGAGTTTTGTCAGGTGCTTGTTGAAGTACCTAAGATCTAGAATGGGCCACCACTCCCCAGTTTTCTTTAGGGTAAGGAACTATCTCGAGTACAACCCTTTTCCCTTGTGAAGAGATGGAACAGGTTCCACAGCTCTGTGCTCCAAAAGTGTGGTAACCTCTGCTTCCAACAGAGTTGTCTCTGAACTGCAGGCAGGTTTGAATGACCTTGCTCTTGTTCTTGGAAATTGTTTGAAACTTACAGCAAGACCCTGGCTCACTACTTCCTGGACCCACTCGTCTGTGGTAATGGCTTGCCAGGCCTGGAAGTAGTACACCAGCCTGCTCCCTATTGTCAGTGGGGAAGCGGCCCTCGCTAACACATCAGGGTGTCTGCTTGGCAGTAGTCCTAGGCTGAGAGGTGGATAAAACCCTGCTTACACCCCTCCTGCCTCTACCCCTGAAGAACCCTCTTTGCTGCCAGCAAGCAGGGAATGCCTGGGCCTGGCAGAAAGACTTCTGATAAGGCTTGCCTCTGCCTGGCTTAGCCTGCTGCTTCTGTGGAGTTGCAGCCTTTTCTTTAGCAGCTGCACTCCTGTAAGTAACCCAGTACTCATCCATTTTCTTCATCTGTCTCTCCGTCTGTTCCCCAAACAAACAGAGCATTCTGGACAACTGGGAAATCCATAGCTTTTGAATGGGTATCCTGGGAAAGACTGGTACATCTAAGCCAGGAAAATCTTCTTAGGGAGATTGCAGTAGCCATAGCCCTAGAGGATACATAGTTTGAATCCATAGCTGTGTGAAACTGAACTTTGGAGGCTTCAATGCCATCCTTGACCGCTTGCTCTAGATCCTTGGTTAACTGACATGGAGCAGTCTTAGCCAGCCCCAAAACAGATTCCCACCTGGATTTCTGGAGACATATGCCATGTAAAAGGCTTGTCTAAAAACTTAGTGAAACAGCCAAATACTGCTTCTTGGCCATGGCATCAATTTTTCGAGAGTTCTTTTCAGGAGGGTGCGCAGCCAGGGGTATGCCAGCCTCATCACAGGCAGCAGCCTAAACAACCCCTACACAGTCCTTGAATTCACAAATGTCAATTCTGCCTGTGATATACATGCCCCCTTCAAAAAAATGTAAGGTCAAGAGCTCTACTAACCCCTAAATCACCGCCGATCTCCTACATAAAATGAGAACCCATGACCACCTGTGGTATAGGACTATAGCCACAGGCATACAAGCGGACATACAGGCATACAAATCTGCCAGGAATGCCTGCACCAAGGCCATCCGTCAAGATAAAGCAAAATACTATAGGAACATCCTCTCCGACACCTGGAAGGGTGGCAAGAACTTCTGGTGCAACCTCAAGGAAATCACGGGGAAGGATTCCAAAGTTGCCCCCTCCATGCTGAATCCAGAAGCACCTTAACCCTGGACCTGACTGAAATTGCCAATGCGTTCAACTCAGCTTTTACTGATCTCAGCCATGTCATGCCATCAAACTTCTTCGACCAACCATCCCCAGGAGCCTCTCCAAAGGGTACTATTGGACAGGAATCGGTACACCCACCTTTCTATTTCAAGGCAGTGAAACAAAATGAAGCCAAGAAATACCTAACTAAGGTACTTGGGAAAACCAGATACAGTGGAGACACATTGGACCTGAAGCTCATTCACCTCATGCTTCACATAGTCCTATCTCCCCTTACAAAGATCATCAACAAGTCCCTTATGCTCGCCCAGTTTCCCAGCAACTGGAAACTAGCACTGGTAACCCCTGTACACAAGAGTGGTGACTGAGCCCTTTATGGAAACTACAGGCCCATCTCCATTCTTCCCCCTCTGTCCAAAGCACTCAAAAGAATCGTAGCGGACCAGTTGACAGACTACATGGAGAAGTATAATCTACAGTGTCCTCACCAGCATGGTTTTAGCAAAGGGCACAGCACAGCCTCCACCCTGCTGGAATTTACGAGCTACATCCAGCAGGCCATGGACCAGGGTCAACTCGTCGGTGCTACCTTCATCGATCTCTCCAAGGAGTTTGACACATTAAATCACCCCCTATTATTGGAAAGCTTAGCAGACCTGGGTCTATCTTCTAACACCACTGAATGGTTTCGCAGCTATCTCTCTGATCGAACACAGCAAGTGAGAATTGGAGATGTACATTCTACCAAGTTGCCGGTCCTATCCAGTGTATCTCAAGGGTCAATCCTGGGACCACTGCTCTTCAGCATTTTTATCAACAAGCTCCCCGACTACTGCCCTGTACAAGTTCTGCTGCACACAGATGACGCAGTAATCTACACAAAGAACACTGATTGCACACAGTTAGTAGGGCAACTACAAGATAGTTTCATGAAAGCAGAAGACTGGTTCTTTGAAAGGAAACTTGTGCTTAACTACAAAAAAAAAAAAATCAATGCTGTTCCACTCCACTCACAGCAAGCATCTGTCAGTGCCTCTGACAATCAGGAACTGCTCAGGCACTGCTCTTGAACAGACCCATTCATTCAAGTACCTAGGTGTCACCCTGGACCCCACCCTGTCTTTCAATAACTACACTGACCTTGTTGCCAAATCAGTGAATACCCGTATTGGTCTCCTCTACAGGCATAAACACTGCCTCACTGAGCAAGCCCTCAGAATAGTCATCCAAAGCTCCATAGTTTCATTAACTGACTACGGGCTGGTGATCTATGGTGCAGCTACTGTCACTGCATTAAGTAGACTATCCGTAGCCTTAAATAAGGCCTGCAGACTCCTTGTAGGGGCTGCACCTCGGACACATACCTGTGACCTCTATGAACATGCAGATTGGCTGCAGCTTGATGGCCGTATCTTCTACCATACCAGTCTCACAGTAAAGAAAGCCTCCATTGGACTACTGCCCCCCGGAGTGCAGAATCTCCTTATCCCCTCACATAAGCTACAGCACACCAAAAGTTCAGACAGCTCCTCCTTTCAAGTCCCCAGGTGTCGTATTTCACAAGGGCAGTGGTCGTTTGCCTTCAGAGCCCCAAAATATTTTAACTCCCTGCCTAGGGAAATTACTGACACAGCTACTCTTGGCCCATATAAACGCAAGCTCTGGGACTACATTGTTACCAGAGCCTCCTGTGACTGTTTCACCTAATCCTAGGTTCTTCCCGTTTCACTACCATCTCCCACTCCCCTGCCCTCACATAGTGTGGCTTCCAAGCTACCTGTGCCTGTTGCCTACCCATTGGTCATTCCCCTCCTTTTCCTCTGCTCCTCCCTGCCCTCCATTCCTTCCCATTATGCCTCCCTTCTCCCACCCCCTCACTATCCTCCTCTCCATCCCATTTCAATCCTCACCTGCCACCCCTGCTCTCCTGTTCACTCCATGTCCCTACTATCCCACCAGCTTAGTCACCTCCCATTCCCCCACCCTCCTCTATCCTCCCCTTATCCCTCCCTCACAGTCACCTCTATCATCACTCACTTCTCCCTTCCATCCGCTATCTCTTAACCTCATCTATCCTCTCATGCTACCCTGTCCACCCTCCTAGCTCAATATCAACCCACTGGAGGTGTCCCCTCTCCTGTTCTCCACTCCTGACACTGCTGTGAACCAGCGCACTTAGGCTCTGGTACTCAGATACAGCTCACTGCTTGACAATGCCTCTGGCTGCCCTGTTTTTTTTTGTGTGTTTTTTTTTTTTACAATCCTGTGCAACTAATGTGCAAAAAAAGAAGAAAAAAAAAAAAACTCACCCTCATGCTGTTGTATATACAACTTTCGTCTGTTGACTGTATGATTTTGCTACCTGTATATATCTGTATATTACCAACCTTTCTGTACTGTACCCTACCCCCGATGTCTTTGACATGGAACCTATGTAAAGAGCCTTTGGCTCAAAGGTGTTAATCGAAATGAATAAAAAAAATAAAAATAAAAAAAAAAAACTGGCTATCGTGGTCATACAGGAAATCTGTACCATTGCCAGACAGCATATACCTCTTGTCCATCTTTTTATCCACAGGGGTAATGGAAGTTGGCATCTGTAGAATTTTGTTTGTTTGCTTCTTAAGAGACTTATGAAGGGGTATTGAAAGTCTCTTAGTGTCAGTGACATCCATCATTTCGATGAAGCCTGGCTCTTCCTCTTCCTCAGCTGCCTCCTGAGTAGGCAGCTGTAAGGTATCAGCAAACTTTTTAAAGAACAAATGAGAAGGACTTCCCAAGCTGCCTAGGATTAAAAACAGACTCTGGTCTATCAGGGGAGACATCAGGCTCAATGGGTTCACCCAAGCCTTCCTCTTCCTCCTACTCAAGTTAATAGCAAGCCTCCGGATCATTTGAACTGGTGGGAAGCAAACCGGTAAGTGACCGAGCCGAACTTGTGGTTCTTGACCTGGTCTCGGATCACCTGAACCAGTCTGTAAAGATTGTACAATTTGTATAAATGTGACAATCTCTTCCACGGTTGGAGCTGCAAACGTTGGCTCAGAACCGTCAGATTTCCTTTTTCTATTTGCAGGTAATGACTTCTCAGTATCTGTCTTCCTTTTGGTCGAGGAGGCATCATCCTGGTCAGAAGGCACCTCCTCCAGCTCCCTCAGGAGCCGAACTGGACCGGCCATCCGGGTCAACAGATTGTTCAACCATTCTTTCCTTAAGCCTGGCCAAATGCTTATCCAGCACGTCTTTAGGAAAGTTTTTACAAATTTGGCAGTCTGTTTTCAGGTGGTCAAACCCCAGACAGTGAACATAGATAAGGTGGGATCATCCTTGGCAAACACCTCCCTGCACTCTGTGCAGTGCTGAAACCCAGTGGGACTGGTCTTTTTGGGCTTCTCTGACAGGATGCACTGATAAGCCAAGTTACCCTTTTGTGGTGGTCAGGCCTGAGTAACTAAAAGTGTTTTATGTTAACAACCGGTTCAATGGTCGATTGAAAAAAAATAAGAAAAGTCTCGTTTTTTTTTTTTTAAACTAAAAACTGCCAGATCCCAAACTAACATTTTTCAACAACTTAAACACTAAGATTTTACCTTAAAAGAAAGAATTTCCTCGGTCTCCTCCCGGTTACGCAAAGTGAAAGAAAAAACCAAAACTTACCAAAACTGAAGTAAACCTAGACTAGTCTAACCTGTACCGAAGGACAGAGGCTTGAAGAACTGAAAAATAAAACACGGTTTGAAGAAACCATACTTTAAAGGAAAACTACACCCAAAACCTGAAAAAATATATGTTGTACAGAGTGTTTTAATTTGTATGTGAAGTTCTAGTGTTTTCTTCCCTCTGACTGGTATTAGGAGTTTTTCCCAAATTAGCCTGCTAGCTTTATGCTAGTTTCGACCCTAGGGATCTCCATACCTGATAGTGTAATTGTATTTCCTGGTTCCCACAGTGCATTTTGTCTCATGTGACTGTGATGTAAGAGACCAACATTCAGCACACATGCCAAACAAACTAAATATCTTAGAAGCTTTACAAGCTGCACAAAATTACCAGCAGCAAAGTTTTTCAGGACAGTAAAACCTTTAGAATGAGGGTGGTCACCAAGCCGAATTCTACAGATTTTAAAATACAGCCATCTCTGTTGTTGTGAACTGATTGTAATGCAATGCTTTCTGCTGGATTTATGGGCTCTGCTACATCACCATTACATGAAACAAGGTGCACTGTAGGACAAAGAAATGCAATAAAACTATTTGATATGGTGATCTCTAGGGGTCATAAAACTACCCTAAAGCTAGCAGGCTAATTTAGGAAAAACTCCTAATACCAGTCAGAGGGAAGGAAACACTAGAACTTCACATACAAATTAAAACACTCTGCACAACATATATTTTTTCAGGTTTGGGGTGTAGTTTTCCTTTAACTGAAGTGAGCGAGGAGAAATCTCCAGAGCGACTGCATAGGCAGGCGGAGCAAAGAATCTGGCAGTTACATAGAATGAACCAGGGACAGGGGGTTGAAAACCAAGCTCGAACTCAATGTTCTATGCATTTGCATAGAGTTAACTCTCATCTCCGGGATAGCTGAACTTGAAAGGCTAACTGCATATAGTCAGAATACAGCAAAACTTCATGATGTTTGAATAATTGTGAGGTAAAAATTAACAATTAGCCCCAATATCTTTTCTGGGCTAAAATTCTCCACAGCGTTGTCTTAAAAAACCCTTGCTTGATTTCACACATCAGGCGAGTGGAGGTCATGGGAATCAAACCCAGGACTGCTGAATGTATAAGCCATAAAAATGTAATAATTATTAGCCCTATTGCTTGTTGGGCTAAAATCAGCAAGGCAACTCTAATTCTGTAATAGCGCACTTAAAAAACACAGGTTTAAATGTATCAGTATTGGTTTGCTATCAATCAGCCAAACTAACTGCTAGACTGAATCAGCAAACTCTAAAAATGCTAAAGTAAGCGTGCACGCACCCACCGGGCGTGTGGGATTGTTAGTGTGCTTCAGGGAGTGTACATGCACCTGCACAATAGGTTTCTATGGCAATAGAGCTGCGCAAACTCGTTCACCACAGGCGCACGCTCTAGACACTGGCAAGAAGTCCAACTGTTCAGGGAGCGTGCGCGACCAGACCCAAGGTGGCCGCAGAAATGGGAAAAACGGAAGATAAGGTGGAAAATCACCAAAACACCTCACTACACCAAATTCACAAAATAGCTGTAAACATTGCCAAACACAAACCCTTGTTAGGGGGCGATACCAAAGTCAAGTGACCCCTCCCGAGATCCTACCTCTCAACAAATAAATAAATTTCTACCATCCTGTGACTCCCTTTTTTTTTCTTTTTTTTTTTTAAATGGAGATCAATAAAACACCATAGCAAGGCAGAAGTGGCTCCCAATCCACATGGAATGAGAAAAAAAAGCAGGTTATTCAATTTAAAAGCCACAGCTTATTTAGGGGTGCACCCTGAAACAGGTAGCCCCAACCTGCAGAGCAGAACTGCAGCCCCAACTGAAGTTTTGAAATCTTGTCCTCTTGAGAGAAGAGAAAAGTAGATCTGTCCCCTTTGAATGGCACAGCTTAACTTGGGAGTTGCTGCAGCATAGAATCCTCATATGCCCAACATTCTAAAGCTTGGGCTCTGCCACTCCTCTGGTAGGGGTACACTGTACCTAGTTGTTATGATTCCCCACTGACAATGTGGAGCGCTACAGAAAGACCCACTTGCCAGTCTGGTCCAGCTGCCAGGATTCCCGGTCTGGTGGGGGAGCACTAAGGTGCCTGGGCTTCTTGGAGCAGTCGTGGGCTGCGTTAATGAACACAGACTCCGCTTTTGGGTAACTCCCCAAAAAGGGCTTGTCCACCAGTGCATGATAAAGGCGATCAGCCTTTTCGAGAAGAGGAGAAATAGTGGAGGGGTAAGTCCAAGCTGCCTTGGTGACATCCTCATATGACTCAATCAAGGGCGGCAGCACCACTGGCAAGGCATCCTTCTGTTGAAGAAAAATGGCTAGGTGCCATCTCTCTGGGTCTTGCTCCTCCAACTCCCATCCCATAACTGATTGAATGTGGCAAGAAGGACAGATCGTTGGGGGGGGGACTTGGACACCTCCTTGGGTATATCCTCACCACCCGAAGACTCACCTGGGGAAGAGGAAGAACCCAAGGATTCAGAGTCATCCTCAGAGTAGACGCTGTCTGGGACTGGTGTCAGAGGCCAGCGCTCGTCCCGCCTAGAGCCAGTACCAATGTCAAGCCTGGTCCTGGAGGACCCTGACGTATGGGGGGCAGACGGCCCAGTCCTGCCAGTGTCCAAGGGCTGGATGTCCCGGTGGG
Organism: Neoceratodus forsteri; assembly: GCA_016271365.2. Lineage (NCBI taxonomy): Eukaryota > Metazoa > Chordata > Ceratodontiformes > Ceratodontidae > Neoceratodus > Neoceratodus forsteri. The sequence goes on from CM057451.1 coordinate 235,732,605, forward strand.
GGGGGGGTGAGAAGCCATAGGTGGGCCCTGAGGGTGGGGGTTTGTTTCTGCATAAATGCACACCATGCCAAGAAGAAAAAAATACTTACCATAGTAATCCTGTTTCTTCTAATGGAGTCTTGCTGTATTCTAACAATATGCAGTTAGAACTTCCACTTCAACTGCCCCAGAGATGAAAGAGTTAACTCTATGCAGAAGCATAGAACGTTGAGCTCGATTTTCAAACCACTGCCCCTGGTACATTCTACGTAACCGTCAGATTCTTACAAGCACTAAGTGACCTCACACTAACTGATTTCTAGTAATGAAAAAAACACTAAAGAAAAATAACAATTGTAATAGTAATAATAATAATATTAAAAACACGGTCACCTGACTAATGACCACCACTGGGCAGCAAAGACTCAAGTCAAAAAGCCCAAGAAAAATTGTACCAGAAACCTGCACCCCTGAGGTGCAGCACTAGCAAATGCCATCCCTTGATAGGGAAAGTTCTGCAAAGGTTCACTTAGGGGAGGTAGGGAGGGAGGTCAGAATACAGCAAGACTCCATTAGAAGAAACAAGATTACTATGGGAAGTATTTTTTTCTTCAAACAACATGAAGTCTTGCTGTATTCTGACAATATGCAGACTATTAAGCAGTATCCCAAGGAAGTGGGTACAGAACCTACTTAGGAAACAGGATCTGCAATACTGCTGTACCAAACCTGGCATCGCTTCTAGCCTGTGTATCTATGCAGTTGTGCTTAGTGAATGTGTGTACAGTCTTCCAGGTGGCTGCTTGACAGATCTCCAGAAGAGGGATGTCTTTGGCAGCTGCTACAGAAGCAGCTGTCCCTCTGGTTGAATGAGCCCTCAGGCCTGCAGGTGGCCATTTCCCCAGTTTGTTATAACAGAACTGGATATATGAGGCAATCCACCTGAAAATGGTCCTTTTGGTAGCTGGCTTATCTTTGCTCACCTCACCACAGGTGAGGAACAACTGGTTCAGTTCCTTCTGATTGGGCCTCTATCTGGTCAATATAGCAGCTAATGGACCTTTGTACCTCCAGGCTGTGCAATCTTTGCTCCCCCGAGGAAGAGTGTTCAGTAAAGAATACAGGAAGAGTCATAGTCTGATTAAGGTGGAAATCTGACATCACCTTAGTGAGAAACTTCCTATTAGTTCTAAAAACAAATCTTGTCTCTGTGGTACAAAATATAGACAGATTCCACTGATAAAGCCTGTAGCTCACTAATCCTCCTAGCAGAGGTGATGGCTACCAAGAAGACAGTTTTCCAGGTTAAGTACTTTAACTCAGCTGAAGACAGTTTAAAAGGGAGGTTGCATTAGCTGGGCTATGCACACATTCAGATCCCAAGATGGGGTAGGTTCTTCTTCAGGCCCCGATAATATTGACACGATTGTATGGAAAAACCTTTCAGATGTAATAGTAGATTCACTGATTAAAATATTTAACAAATCCCTTTTAACTGGTGTGATACCATTGGATTGGAAAAAAGCTATAGTGGTGCCAATTCATAAAAAGGGAAACAAATCAAGTGTGACAAATTACAGACCAATTAGCTTGACATCGATTTGTTGTAAGATACTGGAGAGATTAATTAAAAATAGTACTGAAGAGGACATAATAAGATTAGGAACGCAGGATATATCACAACACGGTTTTAGAGGAGGGCTCTCCTGTAATACAAATTTGTTAGCCTTCTATAACCATATTAGTCACAAACTGGATAAGGGTAAACCAGTGGATGTAATTTTTTTGGACTTAGGAAAGGCATTTGACATGGTCCCTCATCACAAATTAATAAAACTTGGTTTAAATATAAATATTATAAGGTGGACTGGAAATTGGTTGTCAGATCAGAGACAGAGGGTGCGTATCAATACAGTTCTTTCTGATGAGGGGAGGGTGACCAGTGGAGTTCCCCAGGGATCAGTGTTGGGCCCATTATTATTTGGATTATACATCAGTGATATGAGTAAAGGGGTTAACTCCCACATAACTAAATTCGCTGATTATACTAAAATAGGGGAAGAAGTTACGACATTAAGTGATTATAAAGAACTAAGGAACAGTTTAAATAAAATAGAAGATTGGGGTGAACAAAATGGTATGAAATTCAATGAAAATAAATGTGCAGTAATCCATTTTGGAAAAAATAATCCTAAATATTCATATGTTCTAAACAATAAGACAATAAAAAACAGTAACAGTGAGAAGGATCTGAGTATATGGATAAATTCTATATCCTCAGACACGCATATTCTTAAAACAACAGGAAAATGTAATAGTATAATCTATTCTATTAAAAGAGCCTTTATATCAAGGAATACAGAGTGTGTTCTAAAAATTGTATAGGACTTACGTACTTCCACATCTTGACTATGGATCTCCAATTTGGAGTCCATATTTAAAGAAGAGCATATATAGGGTGGAAAAAGTTCAAAGACGTCTGACAAAATCAATAAAAGGCTTAGAAAATATGGAATATGCAGACAGATTATCAAATCTCAATCTGTATTCCTTGGAAACAAGACGAATTAGAGGAGACTTATTATTCTTGTACCGGATTTTGGAAGATAAAACATTAATGTCACAATGTAATATAACAAGGATTCATAAAACTGTAAATTCTAGATCACATAATAAACACATTTTTATAAGCAGGGCAAGAACTAATAGGCATTTGAACTTCTATAATATACGGACTCCCTTAATATGGAATAATTTGCCAAAAAAAGTAGTGGAAGTAACATCATTTGACTCATTTAGAAATGAGTTAGATAAATTCCTGTCCTTAAAATAGTAAAAGATATATCAACAGATAAGCCCAGTAGGAGTGGGAGACAATTAAATGGGCCTGGGCCTACTTTGTCTATACATACTAAGTTACCAAGGTTCCCTATGAGGGGGGTGTAAATGTAACAAGCCCTTAAAGAATTTCTTAAAAACTGAGTGGGATGCCAGGGAAGGGCCCTTCCCAGCAGAGAGATAGGCAGACACAGCTGCTAGATGCACTTCGAGAGTAGAAGGCCTAAGGCCTAGAGAATGCAAGTGAACCAAATAATCCAATGTAGGAGACAAACCTGCTGAATGAGGATCTAAATCCTTCTGCATACACCAGATGGGAAATCTCTTCCATTTGGAAGTATAGTTTTTTTTGGTGGCAGGTTTTCTAGAAACCTTTAAGATATCCAGTACTCCTTAAGATAAATGCAATCCTGCATATTCTAACTCCTCAAGAGCCAGGCCTTGAGCCTGAGAGACCCGAGGTTGGGATACCAGATTCTCCCCGAGAGGAGATCAGCAGGTTGTGCATCCTGGGACGGCAGATCGGACATGCCACTGACAGAGACAGTAGCAGGGGGTACCATGGCTGCCTGGCCCAGTCTGGGTGCAATCAGGATCACAGTGCAAGGCTGACTCCTGATCTTGACCAGCACCCTTAAGAGAAGAAGGAATGCATACAGGAACCTGCCTGTCCATTCCAGGATCAGTGCATCCAGAGGCACAGAGCCCAGAACTGGAGGTCTGCAGCAGAACTGAGGCAGCAAACAGATCTATCTCTGGAGTGCCCAATTTCTTGAATACTACTTGCAGTATCTCCTTGTTCAGAGATCACTCGTGGTGGCTCTGGGTTATCCTGCTGAGGGCATCTGCTAGCACATTGTCCTTGCCTGGCAAATGCACTGCTATCAGAAAGACTTGAAGAGAGTACACCAGAATCCAAATTTTCATGGCTTCTGCGCACAAGGCCAAGCCTTGTCCCTCCCTGTTTGTTTATGTAGTACAATGTTGTGGTGTTGTCTGTCTTGATCTGCATCACCTTGCCCTGTGCCTCCTTCAAGAATGATAGCAAGGCTAGGAACACAGTCCTGAGCTCTAGCAGGTTGATGTGGAGTACAGACTCCTGGTGAGACCACTTTCCATGGGAGGTGAGATTCCCTAGGTGAGCTCCCCAACCCAAAAGGGATGCATCCGTAGTGAGAACTACTGAAGAAAAGAAACACCTTCCCTGAGGTTTCCTCCTCCAACCACCACTGAAGAGCCTGAATCAATGTAGGACTCACTGGAATTAGCTTAGATAGGGGATCCTTTCTCTAAGACCAAAAGAACCTCAGGTGAAACTGAATGTCCCTCATTTGGAAATCTGGCTCCTGGGACCACTGCAGTAGATGCTGCCATGTGGCCCAGTAGCTGAAGAAAATGTCTTGCTGGGCGAGACACTTGAACTCTAAAGGAACCTGCTAGATGAACCAGACTGTTCACCCTCTGCACAGGCAGAAAGGCTTTTGCCTGAACAGTATCCAATTCTGCCCCTATGAACACCAAAAGCAGAGTTGGTTCTAGCACTGACTTTGGCAGATTTACCAGAAACCCCAGAGAGCTTAAACTGTCTTGAACCAAGACCAGGGCTTCTCTGACCTGCTTGGGAGACTGACCTACAATAAACCAGTCGTCCAGGTAAGGAAAAAACAGACACCCCTTGCTTCCTTAGGAATGCCATCACCACTGTTATGCATTTCATCAAGGTTTTGGGAGCAGAGTAAAGGCCAAAAGGCAATGCCCTGAATTGGTAGTGGCCTGAGGGTATCTCGAACCTTAAGATACTTTCTGTAGGAGTGTCTGATAGGTATGTGGAAGAAGGCATCCTTGCGGTCCAGGGAGGCTAACCAGTCTTCTGGCCTTAGAAAGGGAAGAACCATGTTCAAAGTCACCATTTTGAACTTGGGTCTTGTGAGATGTTTGTTTAGGTACCTGAGATCTAGGGTGGGCCACCACTCCCCAGTTTTCTTTGGGGTAAGGAAGTACCTTGAGTACAACCCTTTTCCCCTGTGTATGAGAGGAACAGGTTCCACTGCCCTCAGCTGCAGTATGGGAGAAACCTCTGCTTCCAAGAGAGATGTTTCTAGCTGGTTTGCAGGTTTGAAAGTTCCTGCTCTGGATCTGGGAAATCTTTTGAAATTCAGAGCAAGACCCTGGCTCACCACTTCCAGGACCCACAAGTCTGTAGTAACAGGCCTGAAAATAATGAGCCAACCTGCCCCCTACTGGTATAAGGGAGGCGGCCCTGACTAACACATCAGGGTGTCTGCTTGGCAGGGGTTTTGGCTGGGAGGTGGATGCAGCCCTGCTCATCCCCTCCTACCTCTCCCACTGAAGAAACCCCTCTGCTGTTGATAAGCAGAGGAGATCTGAGCTTGGTAGAAAGGCCTCTCAAAAGGCCTGCCCCTGCCAGCCCTAGATTGCTGCTTCTGAGGGGCAGCAGCTTTTTCTTTTGCAGCCGCACTCCTGTAGGTTGTCCTGTAGTCATCCATCTTTTTCATGTACATCTCGGTTTGCTCCCCAAACAGAGAGTTCTGGTTGACAGGGAAATCCATGGTCTTAGCCTGGGTGTCCTGTGACAGGCTGGTACATCTGAGCCAAGCAAATCTTCTTAAAGAGACAGATGTAGCCATGACTCTTGATGACATGTCACTGGAGTCCACAGCAGCATGGAATTGTACCTTGGATGCCTCAATACCATCAGTAGCCACCTGCCCCAGTTCCTTGGCCAGCTGGTGAGGAGCATTTTAGCCAACTCCAAGACAGACTCCCACCTGGACATCTGGTACCTGGCTACACAGGTCATGTATGAAGCTTGCCTGAGCCCCAGGGAGGATGCTAAATACTGTTTCTTGGCCATAGCGTCCATCTTCCTGGAGTCCTTTTCAGGGGGGTGAGATGCCAAGGGAATGCCAGCTTTGTCACAGGCAGCAGCCTGGATCACCCCTACATGGCTACAGTGGTTACAGAGAAACTGTGTACCTGAGCCTGAAAGCATGTACCTCCTATTCATCCTCTTAACTGGGGGGATAGAAGCAGGCATCTGCAGAATTTTATTTGTTTGCTTCTTTACAGACTTAAGCAAAGGAATGGAAAGTCTCTTAGACTCAGGGACATCCATCATCTCTAAGAAGTCAGGCTCTTCCTCTTCCTCAGTTGCCTCCACTGTATACAGCTGCAAGGTCTCTGCCACTTTTTTATAAAAGGTATTTTGAGAGAAAGAATCCCCTTGCCTGGGAGGGGAAACAATCAGGCCTATCCGGGGAGATGTCAGGCTCTACAGGTTCGCCTAAGTATTCGTCATCTTCCTCTTCTTCCTCTTCTTCATCCTCATCAACCTCCCACTCCATCTCATAGTAGGCTTCCAGATCATAAGGATCAGTGGGGGCAGAACCGGGAACCGACCAAACCAGCTGGCACGTATGGGAAGCCGGTTAGTTCGGTTCCGGATGAAGCAGCTGTACTATACAAATCGCTTTAGTAATTTCTTCCGCGGTAGGGGTCAGAAATTTAGGATCTGAACCGGTGAATTTCCTTTTCTTTTTGGCCAGTACCCAAGGCCTCAGTATCGGCTCTCCTTTTGCCTGAAGAGGTATCGCCCTGGTCAGAAGGCACCTCTTCTGGTTCAGCTAAAATCTCCGGAACCGAACCGGACGTCTGGGTCAGCAGACTTCTCGTCCATGCTTTCCTTAAGCCGGGCTACATGCTTATCCAGTGTGGCCTTTGGAAAATTAGAGCAGATTTGGCAGTCTGTTTTCAGGTGGTCAAACCCCAGACAGTAAACACAGATCAGGTGAGGACCGTTCTGGCAACAGCGTCTCCACACACTGTGCAGTGCTGAAACCCAGTGGGTCTGGTCTTTCTCTTGGGTTTCTCAGATATAATGCACTATGAGCCAAAGTTAGCCTTCAGAGGCGTTCAGGCCACAGTAACCAAAAAGGTTTTGGTTAGCAGTTGGTGGAAAATAAACGAAAAACTCTTTTTTTTTTTAAACCGAAAACCAACAGAGAAAACACAAGAACTTACACAGTTTACCTCAAAAATGAAGAAAAGAAGCCGGTTCTGCTCCAGTTACACGAACGGAAGAAAGAACTGAGACTTACCCGATTTCTTCCCAATATCTAATCTAGTCTTACCTGTACCATAGACAGAGGATTGAAGAACTGAAAAACAAATGTGGTTTAAAGAAATGAGAGAGAAACAGCATCAATAAGCAAAGCAGCGAGGAGAAATCTCCGGGAGTGTCTTCACTGTCAGATGGAGCAAGAAATTTGACGATTACATAGACTGTACAAGGGACAGTGGTTTGAAAACTGAGCTCGAGCTCAATGTTCTATGCTTCTGCATAGAGTTAACTCTTTCATCTCCAGGGCAGTTGAACTGGAAGGGATAACTGCATATTTTCAGAATACAGAAAGACTTCATGTTGTTTGAAGAAGGCGTTGTAGTCCATCTGTAGAGCAATGTTGTACACAGGTAGGAAGGGCAACTCCAGCGTGGGATTAGGGAATAACGGCTGTGGAGCCAGTGACTGGTAACCCGGCAAAGGATCCTGCTGAGCTGG